>VZTX01008255.1:1218245-1259606 GCA_013400915.1 Pardalotus punctatus
ATAAAAAGCAGCACCAAAACAGTAATAAGCCTTTTAAGATTAGTTAGTATTAATGTTGGTTGGCAAGACCAATGTGTGCCTTTAGCTTAATGTTTGTTCTTCTTTTCATTAGATGTTTTGCACTGCCTTTGGTGATGAGGGAGAGAGTCAGAAATGCTCCACTTGTATTTTTGAACATATGGTTACTGAAAGCTGAAAAGAAGCCTGTCAAGGTGGGCAGTGATGCCATTGCACAAGGTTCCCCAGTTTTCTCTAGAGCACAGGCATGAAACTTCAACCCACAGCCTGGTCTCCACTCACCTGAAGCTTTCCAGAGCAGCTTTACCTGGGAGAGAGCGAGTCTTCCACTCCCCAGAAAGCCAAATTTCAAAGCTGTCATGAACTGATGATCACAATGTGTTTTGGATTAGGTCAGTTTAAACATTCTGGGTTTAAATAATGCAAAAATACTTCATTTTTATTTAAATTGTATTTCTTTTTTCTACTTTTTAAATTCTGATTCTATTTTTTTAAAATTCCAATTGTAGATTAACTTCATATTTGAAGGATTATGCAGACAAATTCAGCATTTCAGCAGTTCAAAAATTTTCTAAGTAGCTATCAAATGGACAGATTCACTTAAACCAAGCCTTCCTGCAAACTGTTCTGGTTTTAGCAAACTGGCATTTTTTAAGGAAAAAAATGTTTCACAGAAGAAATTCCAGTTCTCTTTGCCCAAATTATTGTACAAAGGCTTTTATAACACTCAAAGGTCAGCTTGCTTTCTTGGAGAAGGCAAGTTCATATTTTCTTTCACTCTCCTAACCCAAAAGGAAATAAAAAGAGATAAACAATCTCCTTTTGGTACTAAAAGTTCCATTTTGTAGTTCTATAAGCACTATAGAAACTGTAATAAATAAAGTAGCTTAAAACTTCTGTGGCTGAGCTGGTGAACCTGAAGCTGTGGAAACACAAACTCCCAAGGGTGAGACATTTGTTTCTCACTGCCCACAGAGGCCAGAGGTGGCTGTCAGGCTGCTTGTGAATAGTTCCAGTGTCCTGTGGCTCCCTGTGGGGTTTTTGGTTCCTTTTTCAGATCTCACTCGTGGAAGCCCTGCCGAAGCTCTCAATATGCAAAATTACCTTGTGCTTGGGGGACTGCTCAAATGAAATTGAGATATTCTGGCCCTGGGTTTGCCTTCGGATTTCCAGAGCCAGGATTTCATCCTGGCTGGAAACCCTGCTGCTCTGCCAAGGTCTTGAAGGTCATCAGGGCTGCACTGTGAGCCAAGTCCCAACGTCCTGCTGTGAGACAGTGGCCAGGCTGGTGGGATGCTGAGCAGAAGTCGATGTGGTGCAGGCTCGCTGGGGAAGGAGAATAATGTCCTTTTTATAGGGCCTGTGGCAGTGGGAGACCATTTATCCCATGAGAGAGGCTGGTGCATGTCCACATGTTGCCGACGGGGGAGAAAAGAGAGGTGACAGAGAGCTCAGGCTGACGGGATGTGATGCCAGGAGGATGCTGCTACCAAGAAATCACATCTACAATGTGAAACAAATTTGTGACGTGGAGCAAGGGGCTAAGGCTGTGTGTAAGGTGCCAGGCAGCTGTGTGTAAGTGTACAGGTATGAAGGTGCGTCCAGCAGCCCTGCATTCCAAACCCTGCACTGCTGGGGCTGTGCCATAGACAGGCAAATCCTGTAACTTGCCCCTTCTAAGCATTGCCCTGGTGGCAAGAGGCGGTTTCTGTTTAATACATGTTAAAATTCTGGCATCCATGCAGGAATCCACAGTTTTAGCACAGTGTGGGCGGCATTGAGGGAATCCTGCAGGCTTGACGTAGAGTTAAATCTGTGGCCTATCTCTCAGTCAATTAATTATTGCATCCTTATTCGTTGAATGAGCAGCAGTGCTCAGGGTCAGGGTCTCGGTGATTTGAGATGAGAGCTGCTGGGAAGGCACACTGTAATGCCACGGGACAGGCAGGAGAGGGGCAGGCAAGAGGGAGGTGACCAAGCTGCCCCTTTGGAAGGCCAGGCTGATGGATATCAGCACAGGGGCTGGCATCTTGCACTGTGTGAACTTTGGGAATGCTGCAGGACATGCAGGATATGGAAATGTGCTGGGAGACACACCTTGCACTGAATCCACCCGGGCACCAAAAGGCACGTGCAGGAATTGTATTTCCTGCTTTAGGCAAGATGCTGTTTGCAGATGGGGCATGGGAGATGCCCTCCAGGCTTACAGACAGACTGCCTGCTTATGGAAGCTGTTGGTCAGTTCGGTGAAGACTGTCGGGACTTCTCCGGGCCGTGTGCTTATTCTCCTGCATCTTGGAAGAACACTAGAGGGCATTTCTCAAACTGCAGATGCCCTGGACTACAGATGCTCCAGGGAGGTAAGCTGCTCAGAAAATGAGTATCATTTACTGTGTGTGCAGGGTCTGCTCAGCCCCTCACTGGCAGCTGAGGGTATGTGCTCCTTCCCACTCACCAGCTCCCAGCAGAAAAGTCCCAAGTCACAAACAACTGAAAATAGTAAGATGATCTCATAGATCAGTTGTTAAAAATACAGAGGAGAGTCTACTTACAAACACTGTGGCTGTGTGGTGTGTTAGTCACCCAGCACAGAAAGACATTAGGGAATCCTGAATCCTTCCCGTTTTGAAATTATTTTTCCTTCCTGATGTTGCTGCTGCCCATTTCTGACCAGCACCGAGCTGACACTGAGCCCACTGGAGAGGATCTTATGCAGAGGGAAGTGCCAATGAACGAGGCAGGAGTACAGAGCATCTCCCATGGGCTCTGCCACACCTCCCAACACCCAGGGGTGCCCTGTCCTTTTGGAGCCCGAACCACCCTTTTGGACTTACCTGACCTGTGAGTGGAATCACCCCAGGGGCTGCTGGGCTTCAGGGACGGAGAGGCCCCTCCTGAGAGCAGCATCTGTGATGGAGAGGACTGGCTGCAGGGCCCAGGACAGCCTGGCCATGCTGCTGACTGCAGCTGGGCATCTCCAGCGGAGCAGGGTGCTCAAAGTGTGCTCAGCCAGCTCCAGTTCATTTCCTTCCCTCCCACCTCCACTTGGGCAGGTGTGGCAGTAAAGGAAAAGTGTATTTCAGTATGTTATAGCCAGTGAAAGCTATACAGGAAAGCTTAACAGGATACACAGAGCAGTGCTCATCCCTCTGGTTTTTCCTAGATGCAGATAGAGGTATGTGGCATCCTGCTTGTTCCCTACAGATGCCTTTGGTCTGTACAACTTTGCTTTGTGTCTGTCCTGCACAGGTGGGCACCACCCCAGGGAGAGCTCTCTGTTACCCCATGGGGGGCTCATAGGCCCCAGAGAACTGCTCGTGGAGGCTGCAATGGGTGTTTGAGTATTTCTGCAGAAAATGAACTCTCGTGTCTCTGAGCAAGGAAGCAGGGCTGGAGGAACGAGGGAGGCAACCAGGGCAGGCCCTGGGAGGCGTGTTGTGGTGCATTGTTCTGAGGCACTATAGGCAATCCCAAAACACAGCACACATTTGCATTTGAGCGGCTCTAAATATGCACAGGCTCCTCTCCTAGCGGTTTGTTCAGCGACTGTGGGTTGTCAGATCCTGGCTGGGCCAGTTCAGTGTCCAGGGATGATCTGCCAGGTCTGGGCTGTGCCGGGCAGGACAGTCCCCTGGTGATGGGCCCTGCTCCTCCTGTGACTTTACCTAGCTAATGCACAGATCCCACTTCTCCTCCGGGGTTGTGTTTTCTTCAGCCATATATTCCCAACACATTCTTTACCTAAAGACATTTTTCATCATTAGGTATTGCAGTAGAAACTAGTATTTGGCCAGCAGCAGGTCCTGCTCAAAGTTAAAGGGAGAAGGAGATCCCAAGTAGAGAAAGGAGATTGTCCTTAACCCTTCAGTTCAGAGCACTTTGCTGGCTGGTAGTAAAAAGGGAAAGAAATTTGGCTGGTGTTTATTCTTTTGTTATTTTATTTTTCCAGGTCTGTTGAATAACTAAACCCATCATAATGAAGTGTTAATTCCTCCAAGACATTTGTACAACAGTGCGTTTGGTTTTTAAAAAATAATATGCAATTGTCAGGTAATTAACTATGTGGATTAAAAACTGGTTCTTTCATTTATCTCAAAATATTGATCATTGCAAGCAATGCGATAGCAATGAGCAAGACCATATTTAGCAGCGATGCCACAGGACTGTGATCTTTTTGCCCCAATTCCTTTGTTCATTGGTTATCTAGACAATGACATAAACCCTTCATTGGTAAAGTCTGTGGAAGACATGTAAGTCGAGGGGTAATAAAGAGGGACAAAGACAGGTTATTGTTATGCAAACCTGACTTGCCTGATCACAGTCCCATGACATTCACTGGCAGGTAGCTAAATACCAACTAACACAACACCAGAGACAGACATGCAGTGTCTTGGCGTGCAGCAATTCAGAGACAGATTTAGGAGTAATCATAGATCATCATTTCAGCATAAGCTGTCAGTCAGGTGGTGACTGAAAAGGCTGCTTACACAACCCTTTCATGTATAAAATGAAGTTACCAGGAAGAAACAGAGCAAGGATCCATGTCCACAGAGTTTATGAAAGATCATAGCCCACGAACAATCACTATTAGAATGTCCTTAGTATTTATGGGTATTTCCTTCTACAGTTAGAATATATACATAAACATCTATATACATCTGCCTATTAATATATAGATTTACATCTTTGTGTGTATAAACTGTACATATGTAGATATATGTATGTTATCCCTATACAATCAGTGTATGTAAGATATCAACTGCCAGTGCTCACATGATGCTCAACAAACATGACAGAAGGACCTATATTGGAACTACTGATATCAATACCCCCTTGTTTCAAGTATAGCGGTGACCAGGTTTACATATCTATCTTTTTGGGACATGAGATATCTACAGATGCATGCCTGTGGTTTTAAAACAAATGGCTCTTTACTTAAAAGTGTTCTGGAGTCTAGTTTAATCCAGAGTCCCTTGTTGAACAGAATTTTTTTGCAGTCCAAGGATGAGCACTGTGCAAACTAGGTTATCTTTGCCTCTAGTCCCCAGTCCTTGGTGGGGCTGTCTCTTCTATTATGTCCAGCTTTCCTGTTCATGCAAGTCCCTGAGAGGCATCACCAGGTGACAAGACTCCCACAAGCTGGTCTGTCCCTTGGTAACTGTCCCTCTTTAATTCAAACCTGAAAAACAGATTTGTCCCAATGGCTCACTGCTTTTCTAATCCCAAGGTACTCCACTGCAGAATCTTGTGTCATTCACCATTGAGCATTGTACTGCAAAAGGACAAAGATGGCATGAGAACAAGAATCCATTTCACAAATTCCCTGAGTTGTCTGGAGTTGGATTTTCCAATTTTTCAAAAGACTTTTGATCTTGTGGACAAAGGCACAGTAAGACCAAGGGAGAAATTACAGTAGAAAGAATGAATTTAAGCTCCTGAGGGAGATTCTGATTGATAAATGCAAGAGAAAGTTACTTTCTTTGATGTTCTTTAAAGGAATCAACAGGTGTGTGGATAAGAGAGACCCTTCTAAATATAACCTACTTTAATTTCAAAAAGGCATTCAACAAGGTTTATAATAAAGTTTTTAAGGACTCTAAGAAGTTCTGAGACACAAGGAGAGGTCATTACATGTATACAACACTGACCAAAGAAAATAGTAGGAAATTACTCAGCTTTCTCAGAGTGTGAAACTCCACTTGGTGATCTCTGCTGGAGCTCCTGCTGCTCAATATGTTGTTAAACAATGTAGAGAAGGATGGGTAAGTAGGTGACAGCTTGCTGGAGGTGCTGAGTTACACAGGGTAATAAAGGTGGGAGCTGATTGTGAAGAATCGCAAAAGGACCATATGAAACATTGTGACTGCAAATTAAAATAGGAGATGAAATTCGGCACAAACTGAGGTGCACAGGAGAAAATAATCCTAACCTCGTATAAAGTGACATGTTATGATTCACTACCACCTCTTAAATAGAAAATCCTGGTGTTATAAAAAACAACTTCATAAAAATGTCAGTACAAAGCACAATAGCACTAAAACCAAACAAAATCAAACCCTGGCAATTCAAACGTCAGGCAAGAACAGAGTGTAACACAGAGCTTTACCCCGTTGTAGGAAAATTACACATGGGGGCTTGATGGCAGTGGTGCTTCCCAAATTCCATGTGTTTTAAGAGAGTAGTAAAGTCATTTGGAAGAGAACCAGAGGCCTTAGCTGACACATAGCTCGACAGTCTTGTCTTTGCTGTGGTGCTCTAACAACCATCCCAGTGACAGCACTTGTGTTTAATCAATTGACTTGGGAAGGAATTATTATTTACAATCATACCACAACCCCCGAAGTCACTCCCTCCTCTCATGCTGGTTCACAGCACACCACATATTCAACAACCATATGGGTTCTTGTCTCAAAATGCCTTTGGGCAGGACTCTGTTGGAACAGGGAAGAAACAACTAAAACTCTTCTCAGGTCTTGCCTAATCCACTATGGGCTCTGAAAGACCAGGGATTAACCACACGTGCTCTGTTACAAAAAACAGCCATGGGAATAGTCTGCACAGCTATAAGCAGAGCTGGAGCTGAATTAGGTTCAGCAAACCCACCTTTGGTGTTCAGAATGGCAGTGAAACAGGTTATTTCACAGTGTTGGACTTTCCCAGCAGACACAAGACCCAGGGTCATGGTCTCCATGTAGTCGAGAACTTTGTCTTGCTACTCTGTGTGCCAGGGCAGCCCCTGTCTGATGGGATTACCTGTGGGTAACCCACGTGGAACATGGGTGAGACTGGACTGTCAAGAAGCATCTGCAGAAATCAAGCTGAAGTGCTTGAGTATTCAGCAATGCTTCACTAATTACTATAAAGGTTCTAAGTGTATGTTTCGGTATAGGGCTTTTACCTGGAAACCAGTTTTCAAGAGAACAAATCCTTATTTTTGCCAGATTCTCATGTGTCTTAACATTTTCCCGGTCACAACTAGGACACAAAAGGCAGCCAAGGGTCACCTTTCTCTGATTTTGCTGCATGAATCTATTTGCTTTTATCTGAAGGTGCAATGATTGCAAAAACCTTGTACAGAGGTGAAATCTTTATCTTCTAGAGATTTACAGTAGCAATAAAAGCAAATAATGGTCTTCAAGCAGCAGTGCTGGAGGTGAGGCTGCAAAACACAGTGTGGGGGAAGAACAGGAGCTTTAATGAAGTTTGTCACTGGCATTTGGTTTAACAAGTAGCTACAAGCCTTGAAAAATGGATTAAGGTTAGACTGGGGCACATTAACAGACCACTGCTTTGTTATCACAGGGGCTCGTCCACACTTTGTTTTGGTTGAACAGACTCAATGTTTTCACAGCAGATTACAGGATAGACTTGAACCTGCTCAGCTGAGACAGAAGTGGCAGGGAGGCACCCCCACCAGAGGGAGATTAGTTGTCATGCTCTGACCTTTCTGTGACTTACAGACATATCTCTACCCAAAGCCATTTCACCCAGAGATTATCCTCTTAAATTGCTGGGGTATGTCATCCTTCTGACACATCCAACAGCGAGCCGCAATTCCTCATGCTTAAAATAGGGTGGCATCTCTTGGAATAGGGAAAACTTCCTTGAAAGGGAAGAGCACACCAGCCTTGTTCTTCACCAGAAAGCTGAGGAAAGCACATCCCAAAGGCTCTGAGGAAAACAGCTTATTGCTTCTCCTGTTAGTAGGAAACAGAATTAAGTTTGAGGCTGAAGCTCTTCCCTTTACCTTACAAGAGAGAAGGTTCAGGGTCCATGCAGTTTGTTTGACACGTGCATTATTTTTATCAATATTTTGGTGATATGAGTACTCAGACATTATAAAACAGGTTTTCTCATTTCCTTTTGTATAGAAGAGCTGCTGTGAAAGCTTTAAAAACTACATTAATAACCAAAATCAATGACAAAGAAGTAAAAATATTCAGCCCTCAAAACCTTGTATGCATCCTTTACCCAGTTGAATTTCTTATGTACTCTAATTATATGAAGATTCTAAAGCCTTTTTCAACAATTTATAACTCCCTGGCTATATGCAGTATGTTTACTTGACATGAGCATTGGATCAACTACCAAGATTTAGATCCTCAGATCTCACTAGTAATCAATGACACATAAGTACAAATACATATATTAAAAATTAGAGTATTCTTGTGCAAACTTATCTAGTGATTCTGTGAAATATCTTGGATTGATTTCTATATAAACTAAACTGCTGGGTAAAAAAAAGTTACACAATCCAAAATTTACTGGTTTTTGGGGAGGTTTTTTGTTGTGTTTTTGTTTTTTTTTTCCTCACTGGTAAAAAAACAATAAACTTGCCCTTGAACTAAGTTGCATAAAGAGGGAAATAAAAACCTTGCTAGGGGCATGTTTGCTCTCCATCTATCCTTAAAAGACCTCTGCTCCAGCCAGAAGCAGCAAAGAATACCACCATTCTGATCCCAGGAAATCTCACCATAACTTGAAAACTAGAAATTCTGTTTAAAAAGCAGTTAGGAGTACTCATGCAAAGATTAGTAAGGAAATTACATGGAACAAGATACATTACTTGAGAAGAATTGTGCTGAATTTACTCCCTTCTGAATTGCTCTGGATTGTATTACACCAGACATCAGTGTACCTTTCAACAAAATATGATGCCACAGGAAAATACTTTTTGGAAATACTCTATTGCTAAGTGCTTTTCATCCCTTATGATTAATTCAAACCAAAAGTCTTCCTGTGAAGGGTGTTTTAAAATCATTAACAAGGTCAGCTGTGCTACTAGTAAAACAGGAAAAGCCCCCCAAAGAACATAAGATTCACAGTTAGCAATTTTGATTTTAGTAAGCACAACTTTAAAAACCATTTTTAATCTCAGTATTTCCTCATTTCTGATCACCTGGTTATTTAGAAGGCATGCAGCTCTCTACATCAGGCCTCTATCTATCTATCTATCTATCTATCTATCTATCTATCAGGCTAAGACAAGAGGCTGATCTCTCACTCAGACGTTTACAAATCTGATGGAGATGTGCACCTACAGGACCCCGATGTGGCTCTCACAAAGAAACCCAAAGGTTTCTTGTCAGAGATGCAATTACCACTGTACAAATGCACCCTCAGAGGCCCTGCTTTGAGCAGCTCAGCACAGTTATGATCTTAATCGTTACAGCAGATTTGGAGGACATAAATGGGGCTCTTCCTGTGAATCCCTTGCCTTCTGCACAGTCTGAGGCCTGGAATTTCCCTGCCGATTTCTTGCAGATGACCTGGGAGCCATCACTGCCTGCTCACGGCTGGTGAATGACTTTGAGTGACTTCACTTGCACAGAGGCTGATCAGAGTGAGAAAATCTGGAGTGCTGGAGCTGGTGGGTTTGAGCAGCACGGAAAGGAAGCAGAGGAGCCTGCTGGGCACTCAGCTGTGCATTCTCTTTGTAGATCATGGAACAGAAGCTTTAAACTCAAGCATTATTGTGGGCTACAAGAGCCCCTTGCTACGGTAGAGCAAGAGCTGAAGGGACCAGCAACAAATGATTATACCATTACAGGAGGTGCCTTATGCACCCTTCCTGACACACTCCTGTTTGTAAGGTACACTTTAACTCCTGCACGACTTTAATTTGCAGCAGGTAACTTCTACTTATGGAAATCCTGTCCAAAGGATTCTCTCTGCTAAACAGCTGCCATTATTTTTCACAGTGCTGAAGTGAACTAATGGCTGCAACGCTGATGGTTAATTTGCTTTTAAACAAGCATTCTAGCAACTTCAGAGGTAAAGTTTAAATTGTGAATCTTTATTTGAGAAAGGATTATGTCAAATATAGAGGATAATTCCTTATATCAAATTACAAGTGCTTCAGTTTTAAGCACAAACAGACAAAATGCTGAAGCACAGATGTACTCACACCAAAAAAAAAGCAGAAAACCGCAAAAAACCAAACCAACCAAAAAAAACCCCAAAAAACCAAAGCCCAAAATACACATATACACCCCCCCAAAAAAAACGCAAAAAACAAGAGCCCGGTTTGCTTTCTCTTCTCTGGAACTGAGCTGGTTGTAAATTTATTTAACCCCAAACTGTCTGCAAGGCAGCTGAGCAGCTCTCCTTAGAGGACTGCGATGACAGCACAGCTCTGCTCGGCGTTTGGCAACAAAGAGCACAGGAATGACATCTGATGCCCAGCATTAGAACTTTAAGACACAGTCAGGTGGCTATGATTTTTCACTGCCAGAACTAAACTTTATTTCCATGTGTGTTACATACTGGTATTTGATGCCAAGTACATTAAAATTACTTTAACAGAGGATTTAAGTGAGGAATACTTATTCTTCACTAAACAAGAAGGAATGTAAAAACCTATAAGAAAAGAACTGTAAGCTTTGTTTTGATTTTGGCAAACCAAACAGTTAAGTACTCTTCTGTTCTCTCTTCAGATCTTTCAAAGTACCAAAAAAGTATCTTTTTTTTATAATCATGCAGCTGAAGAAAAAAAATAGTCTTACAAAATCCATTTCTTATGCTAAATATGGTTACAAATCAGAGTATTAAACACAAAATTCCCAACTCCTATTTTTAAATACAAATACTGTATTATATTATGAAATGGGGATAATTAAAATATATCAATGACTACAAATCTAGTAATTTAAAGCAAACAAACATGCTGTTTGCTTTCATGTGGAAGAATCAGGATATTGTACGGTTCAAGCACTGCAGTAATTTCTGTCAACTCCTTGATGCCCATAATGTCTAACTGCCAAACACAAAGAGACAAGTGTTCAGGTCTGAATAGCACCAGGTGTTTTTCTTTTTCTCCCCCCCCCTTTTAAAGTTATTAACATTTAATAAAATGAGTGACGTTACAACTTTCTGAAAGTGACATGCACAAGTAGAGAATTTGCTTTGAGTTTCCAACTAATAAACCAAAAGTTTTAGACAATACTGAACAATTAGTAATGTATTTCATGGTACACATGAAAACAGTGCTTCCACAGTATATCCTCAGTTCTCAAGTACAAAAATATCAGTTATGAGTAGTCAATAGTTATCAAAATTTTTATTGGTACAGAATGAAAGCAGCATTTACTTTATCATTTTTTAAACCATACATCATAAAATTCCCTAGTACACATGTGAAGGAGTGAAATAGGCTCTGTACTATTTACCTGCTACTGATCCTAAATCCAGATTCAAAATCTTTCCTGGCCAAAACCAAACAATATCATTAATAGCTAAGGGAAGGCAGTTCCTCAGTGTGAAAGGTCAGAATTTAGAGTTTTACTAAAACACTATTCTTGAAACAATACATCACTTAAATGTATAATTACATACACTACAAGTGAAAAACAGGTTTTTATTAACAAGAACTATTGAGACTGGGCATAAATGTCTTAACCACAAACCCTGGAAATATTATGGATGCTTTGATGTGGCCCTTTTTGGTGAGAGAATAAGAGCAATGAAGTATGGCTTTTCAATCTTCCTTTAAAAGCACATTTTATAAAATTTTGTAGGCGGAAATTATTTTAGACCTCTGACATTTTCCAGTAACATCATTTACTAATTAGAAGCATTAATTACATCAGTATAGTAAGCAATTGGCTGATAGCTGATTACCAGCAGAACTGGAACTGTTTGCTTTTGCTGTTGTTTTTTGTTTTTAAGTAAGGGAGGTACTTTTCTAGTGAGAGCCATCCTACAGTACTATCAAACATTTCAGAGGTTACTACATAGCTTCTCAAAATCCTCAACAGTTTCATTTTCTAGCAGATACTCATATCAAGCATATGCAGAGAGCAAATACAATCAAGTGCAGACGGTTCAAAAGTGTCTCTCAAACACATTGTTTTACAGTTACCCTCTGCAAAATAAAAGCCCCTCCTCACCTCAAATGGATGGGGCGAGAAGGGGAAACGTCTGCCATTCATGTAGGAGTTTGGCTAGCATAGAGTTTTATTAAAGTTGTTAACAAAAATAGTTAAACATTTTTACAATTTAACATCCAGTCTGACAAAAGGCAAATCAATGAAAAAAATACAAAAAAGTAAAAAAGTGCACTACCCAGTCCAGTATTTTTGCTTTAAAGTCATGTCACTTACAGTATATGAAAAATAAACCCAGAAGTGTAATTACTTTAAAATACACCGCTTCCATATTTCAGTATTTTACACATATATTCTATAGTGGAAGAGGAGATCTCTTAAAAACTTTACTCTTAAAATATTGAGGTGCATATACCAAGTGGGATAGACTTGGCAAGTTAAGTTGCAGTAGAGAATCCTTTCAAATTTGGCATTTCACTTACATACCTTACTGTGTCAGCAAGGTCTGTAGTACCTAAACCTTCTAAGAACAGTAATTTTGTTTAATGCAGATTTACTAATGCAGACAACTACAAGAAATGGTGAGGTCAGCAACTCTATGGGATCTTAAGGAGATACGAGTCCTGATTTAGTTGTCAAATGGAACAATGTCACAACAAACTTTTAAGGCCATGTTTTATTTGCTGATTAATGGACAAAAGGCAATGGATTCCCCCCCACTAAATATTTTCTTGAAAGTCTGTGCTCATAAAAATCATGAAAAGTTGGAAAGACTTAATTATTGAAACTTTAAATATATTTTACACAATCTTGTTTGTACAAAAATACAAGTTAAATATAAACATAAAGCAATCATGATAATTTTATGTAAATCCATTTTGTGATATTCTGTTATATATAAAAAAGTTTCTCAGCTCTGTCTCATTTGTGAAAAGATCAATACCAGATTGAATCACTACTGGCAAAGGGCCCTAAAAAGCACACTTTAGCATTAAATATGTTTTACAATGTAAGTACCATTTCCTGATTTCATCTTCTAAAGACTGGCAAAAGATAGGGCAGTATGTCCATAAACCAACAAATAATTTGGCTACAATGTCATAAAACACAAACACACAAATCTGTACAATAAACCAGCAGCTATGCAGTACGAACTAGTTACACACACATACACAGACATGGAATGGAACTTAGTGAGACACTGTCTGTAATTCACTGTTCTTCAGCCTGGCATTTTGTCTTACTTCATCAAATGAATACGACTTCGTTACCTTTCCATTCTTAAATACTGTGTGAAGCAGGTCCTGCAAGAAACACCACTGTTTTAGCAAGGGTGGTTTGGCAAGCACAGGTTACACAAACTTGAAAGCAAGCACACAAATCCAGCCTGGTAAGGCTGGAACTTTAGACTGTCAAGATATTAAATCTTTACAGCTTCTTCTGACACCTTTCACTAACAGTTACACAGAAGAAAGGGCTTGGATCATGCTGTGCACCAACAGCAGCTTTGTCCTTAGGAGTCCCTTGCAGGAGGTATCTGGCCAAAGCCAAACACATGCTAAATACACCTTGCTAGAGCAGTATGTAAGAAAGATGACACTCAACCAGTCAAACACAATGCAATTAAAGAGATTGAAATGAAGTATTTTTCTCCTCTAGAAAAACCCAAAAAACCAACAAAACAACCAAACAAAAAAACCCACCAAAACCAAACCAAACAAAACCCCCAACCAACCAACAAAACAAACAAACAAAAAAAACTAAAAAAAAAACCTAAAAAAAAAACCCCCAATTTGGTCAAACAGTGACCTTTGCTCACATATTTTGTAAAACAGCGTATCAGGAAGCACTTGCAGTCCCTGCGCTTGGTGACCTACTGCAAAGACCTGTGGCTTTAGGGAAACTGATCCACAGAAGGGTACATTTATTTCCCTGTCATTTCCAGGGAGCCCCAGAACCAGTACCATACAAATAACCTCTCTAATAGCCTGGGACCAAAAAAAATTTAATGAGTAATTTCACCTGTCAAAAATGAAGGGACAATATATTGCCTAATTTCAGAGCCAAAGTCTTGTAGTTTGTGTTGAAGAGATTTCTCACTGTTAGGTCCTTCCCTCTCTACACATGCGAATGTTCATCACAAGCATATGTACAAGAATATGTGCATATAAAAAAGTTTCAAATTTATATAAGATCTTTGTGTCCAGAGCAGAATATCTACTGTGTGTATAACTCAGGCTTTTTCATCTTGAAATTTCACAGAGAACTCAGTTTTATGCTTACTGTTATGTAAAACTGTGTGCCTAGAAGTACCCCTCTGCCTAGTAGCACAGAAACAGCTTCTGTATACCAGAAAACTTCCAGCTTCTAAAAGCAGAAGTGCAATTTGACAACTCGTTTTCAGTCCTCTTAACTTGGGAAGAAATTCAACATGCAGTTTAATGTTTCACTGTTGTATGCTGGAAACACAAGACGTATCAAACTGAAAGCCTGAGATTGGCATGACATTTGTGCTTATTTCATGGAAATACCATTTCATTCTGCAGTTGTAAAGAATTCACAGGGAAACTGAATGCCTGGTTTAAATTTACTTCTTTGAAAAAACTGTGGAACTACTCCGTGTACAGAGCATTAACTACTGAAGGAACAATTTAAAAAAAATCTCAGTGGGGAAGTAGAAACAATTTTAGTTACAGCTGTCCCTCTTCCACCTCCAGCTACGGTCACTACTCAAATTGTGCAATATAGCCCAAACAAAACTACCTGGCCAGTACATATTCTGCAACATTGAGACATCAGTTTTGGGGAAAAGCAGTAATGTTCTCATGTTTCTGAAGACAAACAAAAGAGAAAGGCCTCTAATTGTAAAGCCTGGATAGTCTACTGTCCTCCTAACATTCTGCTGCTACCAAATTTGGTGCTGAGGTAATTTTTGAGGTAATAAGATGGGAGTTGAACAAAATGACAAATCAGAAATGAATTTGGAAATTAAGGTATAACCTGCTTATTCTCAGTCTAGTTTTGCATGAAGAATGATGTAATATATTTTAAAAATTCATACCTGCCCATACTCTTCAAGATCTCCCTTGCCTTCCTCAAGTGTCACATACTCTCCAGCAGGTGTCCTATGCAATGACAACCGCCCTTTCTTTGACCTTTTATTGGGATCGGCAACAGGATCTTTGAAGACGTTTACCTAAAATGAAGAGAATTTTTTTAAAGGAAATGGCTCTGTGGGACCTAATGCAGACAGTGGTAATGCAACAGGAAATGTCAAACAGGTTTTCAAGTGGGGAGGCCTCTACTGAAAGCAGAATGGTAGAAGTTATACAAAGACATACCCCAAGGCCATTGGTCACCACGTAACTACATTTGAAGGAACAGTTTAAGAGGTCTCTGGTTAGTTTCTGCAACAAAGCTCCACCAGATCCAAAGGCAATATTCTCAATACTCCATTTATTCTTCTTCATTCCCTCCACAATCTAATAAGAAAAACAAAATTATGATGGAGCATACTTCTAGATCATGTCATTTTTCCATAAAAATATTACACTACTTAAACAAGATGCTTTTACAAACAATTAAGCCAACTAACATTCAGTTTCCAGGAGATAATTTGGTCAATATTTGGCACACTGTTTGCATTTTTATTTACAGTTCCAGTATAGAACTGGAAATCTTTTGCTATAACACAATTATCATGCTAGCACATATAATTCCCAAACTAGGGTGGCACAGTAATGCAATGCCAGGAGAAACAGAGGTCTAAAAAAAAATAGAAGACTTCATGGGAGTATTTCAGAGCCTTCCAATTTCTTTGAATATGGGAAGACCTTGAAGCAGAGCCTGTATCCCGAAACAATGCAGGCACCCTGCTCAGCTCCAGGAATTATTACCCTCTCTGGCCTGAACAGAGCAATTCTCTTGAAAATCACACTGTCTAGAATAAGATTAGCAATTTCAAAGATGGGAAATGAAAATCCATAAAGCGGCTCAAAAAGTTTGCTTTGCCACCTTCTCAGGCAGGTACAGATCAATGAGAACTGCAGGGCCAAGGTAAAAGTTACTGTATCATTTCCCTCCACCCTCATTCTATCCAGACAAATGTGACATCCTCTAGCCTGGAGTAATGGGTGCTCATTTAGTCATGCTCATAAAGGCCCAAGATTTGTTTCCCTGACCTGTTACCCTTACAAAAGCCTGAAATGATGCTTATAACCCAGAACAGGAGTTCAAACACTCTCGTCTCCTAACATTTTACTAACAAAAGTAGGTAAGACAACCAGAGTGGGTGAGATAGCAAAATACCATCTATCCACAACAAAGGAAGGCAAGAAGCAGAATGGCAAGATGTATCCTATGGGGAACAGTGCCAAGTTTCAAAAATTACCATAATCAGAAACCTGATAATATTCTGGGCAATCTTAGCCTCCTGCATCAAGAAGAAATGCTAGAGTAACACTGAGCAGGACTGTTCCAGGAGCTACTGATGTCAAGCTGCTTTTTTAAGGGACAGATAAGGTTCATAAGAGGGGAAAAAAAACCAACAAAACCACAATTCCAATTTCAGACCATGACAAACTGGTAGTGTAAACAAAAGAGCACACTAGTATTTTTTTTATGCACCTAGTCAAATGCAGACTGTCTTCACAGACACTCTGAGTCTGAATGTCTGACAGAGGCCAGTCAACAGGACAAGTAGACAGCAGTCATAAATTTTGAGGGTATGCTTTGAACACCTTCCCACTACATTTCTATCAGGGATTTCTCCAGGAGAAATCTTATCAGTGGGTTTCCATCATTACAAAGGCACCAGCTTACTCAGCCTCACGCAGCAAGTCAAACAAAATGAATCTCAAGCTCTACCATGACTTCCACTTAAGAGAATCTTTTGGAAGCTTTGTATCCTGAACAACTGCCCTCTCATATATGTGACAATCCTGTGGACTTTAGTAGACATCATACCCTCTCGGTGTCCAAGCCCAAAAGGAATCTCTATTTTCAGGTGATTAGATTTCCTGGAAGCAGTTAAAAGAGGTACTTAGGGAAGACAAAGGATTGAAATTCATTAAATTCCCCTTTAAGCACCTCAGAAGTAACTGGATGATAAAGGAAGGGCAAGAAAAGGTATTTTGTATACCCTCTAATTAAGCATAATGCCCAACGGTGCCAGAAGAAATGAGACTTAACTGGGCTTGGATATGGACTCTACTTATCTGCGCTGTCTTTTAAAGAGGCAAATGTTGGCAAACTCCACCTGGAGTCTGGTTCTGTCTAGACTCTGAGCAAGCCTGAAGCTCTGTGAGCTGCTGGCCAAGCCTGAGCCAATGTATTCTGCTCCTCTTACTGTGCAGTTGCAAAGGTCAGGTCTGACACCGAACTCTCTTGGAGACGCCTGTAAGATACAACTACCTCGTATAAACAACATCCTACACCAAGGCTCGTGATGCTGAGGCTTCATGGTCACTGATACCTGCAGGTTAACAGATGTTAGTGCAAGTACAGCATAGCTGGGCCATGGCTGCTCAACCCTCTTGCCTGGGTGAGAAGAAACGTGAACTCCCTTTCAGTTCGTGTTCCTGCTCTCATTTACAGATGGTTTGTTCATCTCGTGCTACAGGCACAACTCCTCACTTACCCTGGCTGAAGAACTGGCTTCTAGCTTTCCACCCTCTCTCAAGGGATCTCCTTATTCAGATTGATCTTTGTCCAGTGAGGAGTGGAAGGGAAATCCAAACTAAGCTGAAAGACAGCTCTGACTGTAACAGTGACCCACAGCAAAGGCCCAGATACTGTCACCTCCTTAGGTATGGGGTAGAGATGGCAAACAACAGCAGGAGGAAGAAAAGGGGGAGATCTGAAACAACTGAAGCCGCCCCCAAAGGAAAACAATACAGAAGAATTTTTTGTCTCACACTTTCAAATTTATACAGGGAGAACAATTCAGGTGTCAAGTTTTGACCAGCTTCCTCTGACCATTATGAGCATGATTAATACATCAACTGTGACTCCAGATTAGAGGATTTATTTTGTATAAAAATTTAAGGACATCTGGAAATTGAATGTTCAAAGAAAATCCTTTGAAAGTGTAGTATATTGTGGAGTTAGCAGATTGGAATGATTTTTAAAAGTGAAAATGCATAGAAAGTAAAAAAAGTTTCCTTACCTGTTCTACCAGCATTCCCTATTAAAACAAAGAATTTTAAAATCCAGTTTATACTCTGAGTTGTTTTCTATATTGTTGTTTCAGCTACTCTGGATAGCTAAATGAGACTACTCATCATTACCCATTCTAGATTTTCCTACTGCACCCATTATCTTTCATCTGATCTGTAACAATAAATCATGCCTAGAATCTAATGCTGATAAAGAGTAATTGGAATAATAATCTTGCATAGGCTACAAGAGGGGGGAAAAAAAAGATGGCCACAATGATACATTTGTGTTTGTCCATGTAAACTCCTTTTGGAAATGAATGAATTATACTTCGGTGTTGGTTTGGTTCTGGTGGGTTGTTTTTGTTTGGTTTTTGTTTGTTGTTTTAGGGTTTTTTTAATGGTATGCTATTATCCAATCTTCTAAAAGTCAGCACAGTAAAACCTGGGGTTTGCTGACATAGGAGGACGAAGAGATTCATGATACTTAAATGAAACTAAAATTAAGTTTCAAAATCATGGTCATTTTGCTCCAACATATTTTGCTGCTGTCAAATGAGAAATGTCACTTTCCTTCCTGCCTGTTTCTCCCAGCTCAAAACAACAGTTTATTTTCTCCTGTATAGTGCTGGTAAGTATTAGGCCCTTTTTTGGGGGACAATTTAATTCACTAAACCACAAAATTGATCAGTTTTGGCTAAGTTAGTTTGCTGCTACATGTGTGGTCTAAATCATTTTAATGACTAGCAGTTCAATGACCAAAGGCACAGCAAGATTAGACAGGAAGAGATGAGAAGGTGCCACCAGGCAGCAGTGATTTGTCTGCTCTGTGTGCCCTGGGGAACTGGATCTGCTCTCTTCTATTACATGCTACAGGGTAGACTTCTCCTAATCAATTACAGCTTCATAAGGAAAATATGTAAACAAGCAGATCACCTGAACAAAGAATTGCTCATTCTGTCTCTCATCCTCTCCCCATTAGCTGTGGCAACTGTTTTCCTGCTCTATTTAGAATTTGGAAAGCAGACCATTTTTTACTCTAGTGCAAAGATTTTCAAATACTTGTTTTAATATTTTAATTAGAATTTATGCTATGTGACATCTTTGAATTTTGTCCAGTATAGACAGAAAAAGCAATCAGAGTTCCTTACAAGAATAGTTCAGTTTCTTTCCTCTCACAACTCATGAAAATCTCAACCATAATGTACTTTGCTGAACACAGGCATCAGTCCTGTTAGAGCATTGTTGAGAACAAGCAGAAATGTTTTTCTTTTGTGTAGGTTTTGTTCCCTTTAACAGCCTCTTTCCCTTCTATCTAATGATAAGACTTTCTTTCCAGCTATTAACTTCTCATGCTCGTGTTCTGTTAAGCATATAAGCATAGTTGTATATTCTCAAAAAGCCACATGGGACAAAAAAAAATAAAGTAAAATAGAATTACTTTAAAGGCTATTGGAGGGGTGAAAAATACTGCAGAGCATGACTGCACTATAGCTGGTCTATCAGGTTACAGACTCAGCATTAACTGTTCTTTAAGGATCTGAGTGACAAATCCGAGTTCTGTCATTGAGGTTCACATTATGTGCCCATGTGAGACATGCAGATAGCTTCAGACTAACTAAAACCCAAACTGACACATCCCCTTGCTCCTAATTTTGAGAAGCAGCGAAAGCCAGCATTGTTGACAAGAACCTAAAGGTGTGTCAGTCTGGAAAGCTACGGAAAGTATCAATATACTCAAGTAAAATTAATATTTTTCAACTTATTTCTGGTTTTGAACTCTAACACAGCTGAAGTTGAAAGACTCAGAACAAACCTGGCAAAGTCAAATCCTCTTCCTCTTCCATGCCCTTTGTCATCTGTAGCTACGGCAGTCTATACCTTTACCTTTATAACCATACTGTATTACCTGCTATCTACATCTAGTCAATAGCAGTGAATTTATGACTTCTATCAAGCAGGCAGAATCTACTAAATAATCAATTTATGTTTTGGTAAAACTGCAGTTTTTGACTCCAACTACAGCCTAATGTGTTACACATATTTTCTGGCTTTTCAACTAATCCTTATTCTTGTAGTTGCCCAATCAGGGAACTTGCCTTCCTTACCCCCAGTTTCAAAAAGTCTCCTTTGAAACTACACCTTCAATATGTGAAGACAAGCAGGCTTCAGATGGCACATAACTAATGAGCCAAACCAGTTAATTACTACTATTTCTGTAGCACAGTGATCATGCAGCGTGCCTACATCAATGAAAGGACCAAATACTGCCAGATTTTGATCTCAATTAGACTTGACAAGCATGATGAAAGCAAACAAAAGGAGAGACAGTGGAAAGAGAAGGGTTACAACAGGGGGATTAGAAAATGCCTTTTAGGGTTTTTTTATGCATCTTAATAATTTCCTGTGGAGTTTTAATGAATTTGTTTTACACATTATATCACTGCCAGTGTCTCGAATGAAGGGCAGGGGTGGGGTCAGCAGTCTTTGCTGCAACATGTAATTAGTTGTAACAGAGTCCAGATAAAGTATCAACCTTGACAGTGTCACCCTGACACATGGATCTCCTACCTCTTGCAACGTGTTGATATCCACACCATCCCCTTGAATAACTCTGAGATATGGCGGCAATAACTTGTAGCCTTTTGAATTCTCTGTAATAGGAAACTTCTTCCCCAAGATCTCCAAGACCTATTGGAAAGAGAAAGGAGACAGTTCAAAATGAACTTCAAATCCAATAAAGAAACAATTTCCATATCTGAGTCATGCTTTCTCTAAAAATTAAAATAAATCCATAAATATACCCACATAATCATGCTCTACATCTACCCACACAAATAAAAAGCATGCCAACCATTGTGGTGGAAGCCCTTAAAGCAGTCACAAACAATACGGTCTTCATGAACTGCACCCAAGAGCTAATCAGAACCATGCTTCCCTCCTTTCTCCCTTTGCTTGCTGTGAATTTTTTTATTAAATGTGTCAGCTGAAGACTATGCTCTTCTTTTGACCTTCCTTAAAATGGTGGATGAGGCTTTCAGTTTTCTGTGATTTTGTAAGCCAGTATTATTTAAAATGAGACACTTCAGCTATGAGTTTTTCTTATTAGCTTTGATAAAGGTCATTCAAGAGTTCCTATTTGCAATATGCCACTTAACCCAAAGGAAAAAAAAGAAAAGTGTTGAAGCCTGTATAGATCTAATCTGATAGAATACCAATGTAACATTGTCCTTACTTTCCTAATCAGTGCTGACAGTTACTCAGTTTCAGAGGTATCAACAGCTTTTATTATGAAACTGAAACAATCATTGTGCTTTCTAAAGTGCAGTGAGGCAAGAAGCATTTTTCAATGCGGAGTCAGTGCCACTGACTTAAATGCACATCTTGTAAAAGGGAGAAGAGGGCTAATTTGTGGCACAAAATAGTAATTCCATTAATATGCGATGGTAAGATACCTAAATTTAGTGGTAAGGATTGTTATTGGCCTGGCATTTACTAGCACTCAACTTGTTTCCCATTGCATTTGTTATTAAGTGATGAAAGCTTCTCTTTATAGAAGCATTCCAACATCATTACATCAGTAAAACTGGTAACTGTTGCAAAAGCTTTAAGAAGCACATGCAAGAATGGGATTGATGAAAAATATGAAACTATTTGGACTGCAAAAGAGTTTCCATATCTATACTAAGGTGAAGTAAACATTTACATTTTTCATAGGCCCAAATTGGCCAGTGTCAAATACCTACGATGCACACCAAGTTACAGCATTACATGTTTGCTAGCCAGACACTACAAAACAAACAACTGCCCTCCCAGTCTTGTATACAAATGGCTTCAAGAAAGGATTACCTTTAGAACAGTGTCAAGGGGATTCCCAGAATCTGGTCTAATGATAAGCGGTGCCTCTGGACTTCGGGCCTCAATTATATTCCTTAGGTCATCACCCCATATTTTTTCACAAGCATTGTAAATGTCGTAGCTGTCACTGACCACAGATACAGGCACTGAAGAAAACTGTGTCACTATGTGTTCAAAAGCATCTTTTTCATGATCTTTCCCCCAAGCTGTTATGGTACTGCAAAGACAATTGAAAAATTCATATTAGAGTAGCATTTGCATGTCATTCTGTATTTCCTACCAGCAACAGTTCAAGACAACGATAAGCAATACGATTACAAGACAGCATAAACTATGTGCTTATGAGCTCTGTGTTGCATGGATAATAATTACACTATATACTAAATAAACAGACTAAATTCAGACAGCTAGGGAACTACAGATGCAAGAATAGAACATCTGCTCTGACAACTTCATGCTACCAAAAGGGAAGTCAAGAGCAAAGCACTGCATCATATGTTAAAAAAATCTAAAGAAGAAAACAGAATTTGTTTTCTGTTTTAACAGTGACACAAAATGAATATTCTCACTTATACAAGCATTCTTCCGGAGGAACCTCAGAACATTACCCTTGGTACAAGGCTACATGTGAGCACATAAACCAGAGTTGCTACAAGAAGTAGTAAGTTACAGAACACAATTAATCTGCAGTAGCTGATCTGTACATGGTCGTCACAGATCAGCTGACATAAATTACTTTAGTAACTTATGTGCAAAGACATAAAAATGCTCTCATGCACAGCATCGAGTCAGTGGGCAGTGAATTACCTTAAAATTCCAGCATTATCTGCTGTGTGGACAAGTCCCAGATCATGGTAGTGGGGAGACAAACAAACTTTGTTTCAAAGAGATTGTGGCAGTCCCAGAGCCCCACTGACATGCCAGGGGGAAGCATCATGTTCCCAACACCACCTTGTATTGGAGGTTGTGGAACACTACAACAATTCTGGAACAATTTGTGTCTCTTGTATGAGACCCTTTTTGTGTATTAACTTGGAAAGGGTGACTGCAGTCTGCATTTGGTGGTGCAAACTTTAGGTAGGGCAGTTTAAGCTGTCTGCTCTAATGCCACCACTTCAATATGCTGTGCAAAAGACACTTGGTCTTGACTCGATGTGTTTACTTTTGCTTTCATTACAAAAAAATTTATAGTAGTTTGGGTCATCAGAAGTTTCAGATAAAAACTGTTCTAGTCATCAAGCTGGAGTTCTAGAACAGCACTACAGCAATGGTATAGAAAGTTCTATGAAGCAGTGCTCCTTTAAAGATTACCACTACTCTACAAGGGCTATGCATGTAAGCCTTTCCATTATCTGCCTTGCAATATTAAGTGAATACTATTTAAAATTAATACTAAATATTTAATTGGCTTTTGTGCTCAATATGAAAAACACAACTTTTTTTTATATTCTGTATATTTCAGCGTGTAGACATGCAACTGAAATTCAAGGATTCGCATTCACTCCCAACCTTGTACAGGATATGGATTTGAAAAAAAAGTAAGAGCTACCTCTCTCAAATGTCTGAGATCAGTTTCCTTACTCTTAAAAACTCAACCACAATTCTTAGTGATACAGCAAGGATTTACCATTACTAGTCATACTGATGGGAAATTTGAGAACAACTGCCTCTTCTGGAGGGAGAACATGATTGTGAGAATCCAGAATTGCAACTTACTGAGTTTTTCAATTAATGATTTTATATTTAAAACAAAATTTGAAGTTCATAATGTGAATCCTCAACATCTAAGACTGTAAGCCTTCAAGCTTATTCTGAAAAGAATTATCCAAATTTACTCAGACTCCCATAAGAAGGTTACACATTTAAAATTTAAAACACCTTTACTGCTAAGAACAGCCATGTTACTTATGTGCCCCTACAACATACAGAGGCATCAGTACAGAACTGCAGCTTCAACAGCTAGATCAGCCATGGCTAATAAATACTGTATGGTGCATTTCTGGATACAGAGATGTGTAAGAAAAGAATTACATTTTGTTAAGCTATTTTGAGAAAGGCTTAGCCTACTGTCTTACCTGTGTTCAGCAGCTGGAACAGAATATCCTGGAACTGGATCTTTTGTACCATAGTACTTTTTAATTAATGCAATTCCTGCTACAGTGTCTGTTCCTTTGAAGTTCACCAAATGAGCTGAAGCTCCTATTCCTGCAGTCTGAAAAAGATACAACTTTCAGCTTCCATGCCAAATATAGAAGCCTAAATCCAGTCACCACCTAGCACTAGTTTGTAACAGCAAAACTCTGACTCAATTCCCATTTCACCAATACTCTCTTCATTCACTTACATTGGGAAGACAGACAAAACTTCTCCCAGCCTAGCACTCACAGTTCAGACATCACACCCACACCCATCCCAGACCTCCCCCTCCACAAGCAGTCCAAACAGCGCTCTATGCACTCACAATTTTAGTGCAGAACAAGGACACAGAGGTTAATGGACATAGAGGTTAGCAGATGCATGCTACAATTCTTCAGAGGTAGGGACAATGATACTTTTCAAACTATCAGACAAGCAGTATTACCTCTTGCGAAGAAACTCCTCTGTAGCCAAAGTCATGCAGTTTATATTCCAGTCCTTCTAAGCTGCCAGAAGTCTCCAGCAAATATTTGGCCAAAATCTTTTTCTGCTCTCTAGAGTTTGTAGCCACTGTGATTGGGTACCATGACTGTACAAGAATAGTCTAAAACAAAACCCATCCCAATATTAGGTGTATATTTGCTTAGAACTTAAAAATGCCCACTAAAGGCCTATTTATTTTCATTCCCTGTTCAGAAAGTACTGATGCCTCCAACAGTTTTCTTTAGGGCTTAACTAATTAGCCTTTATAAGGTAGGCAAGGCATTGACCTTCTCAGGAGTCATCACTTACAAACTACTGGCACACAGTTCCCCACATCCCCCTTTTTTATGGGCAAAAGTACTGTTGTGAATTTCCTGTGCAATTATTATGATCTCTTGCCAGGTGGGGGAAAAGGTCTCTGTAAGAGGACTAGAGAAAAGAATTAAAGCAGAAAATGAAAATTGCCAGAGATTTTCCTTAAAGCAATACAGGATTCAACCTTTAATTTAAGTATATTAATATTTACTCAGAAAAAACATGTTAAATTTCCAAAACTGACCTCAATCCAATTTGTGAGCCAGTAGCACTCTGGATCTGTGTTTTCTACTGTGAAAAGAACATTTCCTCTGGGAATTACAGAGCCCTCAGGAACAGCCTTTATTTCTATGGGAAGATGGCCATCGTATTTCTGTGTAAGAAACAGTAATATTGTCAGACAATAGGAAAGATTAGGACCTACCTCTCTTTTTTTTTAACTGCAATGGATAAAAGTCAGACTATGAGTTACCAATAAAGCTTTCTTCTTCTGAATTTCTTTCAACCCCAAAAATAAAACCACCAGCGCAAATAAGTGAAAAAATCCACATTTATCAAAAAAGGATGAAAATCCTGTAACTTAAAAACCAGCCACTTTATCAAAGCAAATGATGGTTATCAATTTTATTCCTTGACCAAATTGAGCCAGAAAAGCTTAAGCATTCTATAAAAATTACTACTCAGTTTTCTTCAATGCTTTCACATGCAACAAGCTAAAAAAAAGTTCAGCTACTATCTACATTTTTAAAAAATCCAGTAGTTTTGCTTGGTATAGATGTGTGCTTTGTTAATTTATTACAGCAGGAACCATTTAATAACTATTTTAGAGAATATTTTCATCTCAATTACTCACTAAACATGAAATCTCATATTGGAGTGTCATTCTTTTGTGAGTCTTTCATCCCCAATGGACTAAACTTTGTGTGAAATACGCCTTTGGAAAAAGAGTAACTTGCAAATAGCAACTCTAAAAGAGCAATTATAACTTTCTGAAAGAGCTCTGCAAGCTCTACTGGCAGTACTGAAAATGTTTTGGATGATGATATGTTTTGACAGAAAGCTTCCCCTGAGATATCCTTTAAAGGCAACAAAAATTGCATCAATTCAGAGAAATCACAGATTAGTAAGTAGTATCAAAACATATTCTCCAGTACCCAACACACACCAGAAATCTCTTCTACCTTATAGTTTAAAAGTTTATTTGAAAATGTAGTAACCTGAAGCAAATTTAGTTTCCATACCAAGTAGTGTCTAGTTGTCAGACTTGGAGATGTCTGGATTAACAAAGGATAATGAAGCCTTCAAAAAGGCTCAAAATAATTTATTAATGATTCAATGAAGACAAAAGTATACTTAAGTTAAAAAACCCCAAACAGATTTCAAAGTTGTTGTAGGTGCTGATTTTGTCCAAGGAAAAAAGTAGTATGGTCATGCCACGGCTCTGTATTATAGCCCTTTGCAAAAATTTTGGATAGACTTAACTTGTACCACTCGGGGCTTACACCTCTATCACTCATCACTGATTCCTGCCAACTTCCAGCCTTTACACCAGCCTGTTGTTCTCCAGGAAATCCATTCCTTTCTTCCACTCCTTCACCCTATCAGTATTTACCCATTCATTTAACTCTCAGTACAAGGTGATACGTGTACATTTCAGATCCATTCTGGCACTTCACTCCCACAGCCACTGCACCCTCTGCTTTACCTACCACACCTGAGGCAACTGAGCTAGGGAGAAACAGTGGCAGGTGTGTGAACATACACTGGAATTCAGTGAGCAGCAGCAGGGTCTCTGTGTGTGTAATGGGCACACACAGGCTCAAAGAGTTCATACACTTCCAGCTTGACAGCCAACAGCATCTGATATCAAGATATAAAAATCATGTTTTGGTTTTATGTATATATATAGACAAGTGCAATTTTAACAAGGAAACCTGACAAAAGAATAAATGTGTACAGAGGGTATGCAGGAATGCTTCTTTTGACTAAACCAAAAGTTGAATGGACTTAGTCAAGCCTGGTTACAACTCTGTGAGGACAGACACGCAGCATTCAGTGTATTAATTCCATTTATCCGAAGAGGGATCCAGCTTACTTTAAACACGGATGAAAGCAGTTCACAATGTATAATGTAGCCTAAACACAAATATGGATTGAATTCACATTTTTATTTATTTGAACTGGATGAAAGTCCTCTACAAACCTCTTGATAACTCTCTCTTAGAAAACCAGGGGCTTACTTATCTTGCTGCCATTTGCAACATTTGGTTGAAATTCACTCTTCTCTTGCACACCTGTAGTCCATCTCAGTGGCAGGATGACATCCAGATATATTAATAGACAGATGCCCCCAGTAAAAATACATACAATTAGGGTATCCAGGGAAATACAAATGCAAAGGACTAAAAAAAGGGCTTTTAAATGCCAAAAATATCCATTCACTAGAACCCACAACAAAACATTTAATTAATCTGCGGAGATTAGTACAGCTCTGATGAATGCTATTAGTCTGAATCTGCTGCTTTTAAAGAGAAGAGATGTTCACAATTACTCGAACTGGGACACTTTTTTAAACAAAAGGGAAAGAGAACAATAGTGGAAAGACTTAACTTGAAAGATTTTGTGTGTCAAAAATGCTCAACCCTTGTATTTCAAAATAAAGTTCAACGTTCATATCTCTGAAAAATTCAGGAAACAATTACACAAAACATGTATTTTCTGGAACTATTTATACATCCAGGAAGTTGTAATGCTTTCTGCATGAGAGTAAAAATTGTTACGACGAGTTATAAAAAGCAATGTAAATGATGTAGGCAACCAGTGAGTGCTGTATCACACATGCCAACAAGCCCCCACTCACAGGAGCTGGCTGATGGCAGCCATAAATCCTTATTACCTGCAAAGCCGTATTTGGCATCTGAAAGGATGAAAATTACTTTTCTCTAAGGAATTAAAATGATATGATTATTCTTTGACAGCTGCTACTCCTTGTACACTAAACACGAAAAGGTAAATTTATCCAGTCTTTACTATCAAGATTAAAAGAAGAGACTGTCGTATTTATTCTACGCTTGATTCAGGAATCCTTGACAATGATCTCAAACTATTTTCATAATTTTTTTACCTCCAGAATATAGTTCCATCCCTTTTCATTGAAGACATCATCTTGAAAATGCTCCCTATATACTTCTTTGGCTTCCTTGATTTTCTCTTTGGTCACCACTTTACCTGGAGTTTCAGAAACAGATGAAAGCTTAGAAACTTACAGTATTTATCAACAGATAAAATAAAATAACAAAAACGTTCAGGCACAGCAAAGTCACTTTGCTCTTCAGCAAAGACATGAAGAGCATGTCAAAGCAAAATGTTTAAACCAAACCTCACTTTCATTTATTATATAGGATTAGGATGCTCAAGAAGCAAAGAGGGTAAAATACACTTGTGGTTTGCAGGTGACTCAGGAAAAAATTGAGATTATTACTCTTTTATGACTGCCAAAAAGCTGTCAAGAAGTCTAGCAGTAGTGCTTTTTCCAGAGGAATGTGTTGATTGTGCAAGTTAGCACATGCAGCAAGGACTTATCTAGCACAAGGGTTAAGCTACGCCATTCCAGGGAGAATCCCCACAGGGAGACTTTGCAACCAACCTTTGACTGACCACTTTGTGATAGGAACCAGCAGACTACCATGCTATTTGAATAAGCATGCTACTGCTGGAGGGCCAGTCATCTACCTTAGAGAAAAGCCCTCAGATTACTAAAGACAAAAAACCCAAAATTATCAAGCGTTTTGATTATTAATGGAATGTCAATCTTTGGCAGAATTGGCAGAGATATTTATTGGATCAAGACATAGACGCGTAAGATGTATGACTAAAGTTTTCCTTTAAAGCTTAGCAGAAGGCAACTTGCATTCAGGCCAGAACAGGTGATATTTGCACATAATGCAAAAAGCAAACAAAATCTTTAAAAGTGCCAAGGAATTTTCAGATGTTACTCTTAAAATGGTCAGTATAAAAACCACCTTCACATGTAGTTGCCATATTCAATGATCTAAGCTGAGAAGCATCCAAAATTTGAGGAAAATTAAAATTTAATTTAAGGAAATTTAAAACCATTATTGATTTACACAGTAAACAAACCAGCAAATACATACTGAAGTTTATGTTCAAAATACAAAACGTATTTTCCATCAAATCTTCTATCTGCTTGTGACTCTATGCACAGTTTTAGTCTATTTCATTTCAATTTCGCCCACTGAAGTTGAGACATGAACACCTCTTCATTTTTAATAAACCACTGCCATAAAGATAGTAGAGAGGTGTCTGGAATTAAGAAGTCAATAGCAATTTACGAGGGTGGAAAACTTATTTTCACAATCAAATAAGTAAGATATTATGCACGTTGCTACTTATGGTATATCAGGATAACCTGGAATTGTTTCAACTGTAATACTACAAGTTTGTGAAAAAGTCAGATATTTAATTACAGGAAAAGTTTTACTAGAATTTGAGACAGTTACCTTTTAAATATTTATTCAGAATGTACTGCAAACCATAAAAAACAGTTTCTTCATATTTCACTTTCCTTAATTTGGAATTTTCAGTCTTCTTTTCACGACATTCAAAGTAGGAATATACTTTGCTTGTGTTGGGTGGATATTGCTTGTAGTGTGTAACCTATATTAAGAAAAACTTCAATAAGAGCTCAAAACATCACTATAAAGCACAAGAGAAATCATATTTGTACACTGAAGCTTAAGAGTAACTCCCAGCTCTTCTGGACTGTTAGTATTTATCCATTCACATTCTATACCACAAGTATTTAGGGGAATTTCCGGGTTTTTAACCTCCGTCAATTTTTATTTCAAAAGACTGTCTTCCCTCTGTTATTCTTTGCTTCTTCACCAATTCTCTTCCCCCTAATGTTTTCCTCCCCTGATGACTTTGCTTTGATTGACTGGGAAAGACACTGGCTAGGATTTTAGGAGCAGCACTGAACACCAATTAGTCAAGTCAGTTTTTGCTCTCCCACACTTTGGCCAAGCCTAATAGCTACAGGAAGCACAAAATTCCATGCCACTACCAAATACCTGCTTGTATTTCATTGAAGTTTTGAAGGCTACCATCCCCTAGCTCAAATAAAAGCCACCCAAACTGAAGAAGGCATTGACAATGGCCTTTATCCAAGTGTCCCATTCCCCGTGAGCAGAGTGGGTCTCTCAAGCCCTGGTTACACCAAAACCAGTTTACAAACTTGTTATTGTCAGTAATGCCGTTAAAGTCTATCTGAGGTTTGTACCTCCCCACAAATTCTGCTAGATCGACTTGTTTTCCAAATTTGAAAAAGTTCACGTTCAACATAAAAGAAGCATGAGAAGTTGCTGCCTGTATTACATGGAAACTGGTCATACAAACACCCAATGTTATGCTGAATTCAACTATTACAGCTTTCTGTAGTTCCTGACAGTAAATCTAGCCAGAAATAACAGCATTTGAAACAAGTACACTTTAAACATTAAAAAACTTAAACCTGCAAAATTTCATCTCCCAATGTGCAAAAAGCACACTCTGTGCAAAATCCTTAATTCCATATTAAGCAAAAAGAATACACAATGACAGAAATTTCATACTATCAGTGTTTAAATTACAGAATATACAAATCAAGGTAAGGCATCCCCAAAGTTGAAGGTATCAAGAATTTTCTTAATTTAGGATGAGAAGTCTGTGAACAAGTCTATACATTCCATAAGGAAAAACTATTCCTACAGCTGAGAAAGCAACATTGTACATCAGAACAAAACTCAAATGGTGTGAAACTCATGTCTGAATTTTTTTCAAACTCCCATATTTACAGGTTAGAGCATGAGCTCATTATATGTTTCTTGCTGTTACTTACTCCAAATAACCTTAAAAAATTCTGTTTCTAATACCACAAGGAACTGGAAAAGGGATAGTTTTACTGCTTCTCCCTTCTTGTCCCGATTTTTTAAATGTATCTCTGACATTCTCAAAGTAAAATATTTGAAGGTTTCCCTTACCTGTGTTGCTAAAACTGTACATGAAAGGATTTTAAAATGACAGTTTTTCTTCTCCTCTCAAATATAATTTAAATTTAGTATTTCATTCAGTTTGGACAATGAACTAGACCACTCAACTGAATTTCTTGGTTCTCCTATACCAGCACAAGGCTGTGCTGTGTTTCCAGTGTTGCAAGGAAACATTAAAGAAAGGTCAATTTTAAGATCATTCTATTGTCTTTACTTGTATGAGGTTTACAAGGCCAATCAAATAAAACCCAAGCTTGTCATTGCACGTTTTCTGCCTTTACTTCAAACAAAGCACAGCGCCACAGGCATTTAATGGAGCACAAACCTATTCTGTTACAATTCCATAGCCACTCAAAAGCAGAATGCTTAAGAGGAGCAATGTTAGAGCCAAAGACAAAACCTGGCTTTTAGATTTAGTTCTAGCTATTAATAAATGTCTCGCTTCACAAATTATTACATGTCCTTTCCCAGTTCTGTGCAAAACTTCCAAGAAGTACATCACACTGCCACTCACAGAAAACTCTCTGCATGGTATCATCACATTTAAAGGAAAACAAAATCCCCACAGTAAAAAAGATGCCCCCCCTTCCCTCTTTTTTTACTATGGAGCAAACAAAAATATGCTCTGTTTGACATGTCTCTCTAACTCATGGGTATATGAACACACACACATATATATACACACACAAACTCTCTATAAAAACTTGCATTAAACGAACTCTAAGAAAAAGATCCTGTAACAAATCATTAGAATGCTCGTGCACTATGAAGGCATGGAGAATGGGAACTCCTTGCTTCCCACAGCTGCCACCAAGGAAAGTTACTGCAACTTCATGAAAAATTTTGCTGTTTTACGACTGGGACCGGACTTTTAAATTCATGATTTCAGACTAAAGGCTCAACACAGAACTCAGCAGCTGCAAGTGTACACAGCACACATCGCAGGACCAATTCTCCAAATGAGTATCTCAATTCCTTATCACAAGCCCAAGAGCAAACCAAAGCAAAGCTGCTGTTCTCACCACAACAGTTCAAACAAAACAAAGAAAACTAAATCTGCATGAGACAGGATATTCAGGTTTCTTTTAAAAAGTTTAATTTTTCACCTTACTAACTATGGGCAAGTTGTTGAAGTCAACACCTATATTGTAATGAAAATCTGTGTGATCTTCAGCTCACATCTTGAAAATATATTCGACTTCAGCAGTTCAAAAGCATCTCCTCCCGCTGTATGTGTCTTTCTATCGAAAGGGATGCAGGCCCAAATTAGCTTAGGGTGCACAGTGCACCCACTGAGTTGGTGCCACCTTTTCTTATTGCATTTAAGTACATTTTTTTTTAGGGACTTCCTATTCTAGCTCTGCTTTGAAGCATGATCACAAAACACGATGCTCTGGCCGCAAACCAGAACTTGAGAGCTGAAATCAGGCTGAAATGCTAACAGATTTATCCTTTATATATCATACCTGGGGACACAGAGCCTTCTGACTACCTTGCTGACAGTTCCAATCTAAAAGAAAAAACTCACTCAAGTTCCTCAAACAGTAAATCACAGGTTTAGCTATCTTTCATGACATAAGATTAGACAGTAATCTAAAAATACACAGTAGCTAGTACCCAGAAAATAGTTACTTCTAGGGATTCAAACCTACACAAAAACTTTGTGTTTGACAGAAATATAATTTTATTAATTTAGTTGCTTTAAGTACCTGAAGGAGATAAGGAACTAACTTTGCAAGTCACATGTAGTATTCAATTATATTCTTTGCACATTAGAATCTATTTAGACAGTGAAAATACACATCCCCAGCAATTAAAATGTTTACATCTGAGCAAACTTTACAGCTGTAATTTTAAATATGCTTCTTTAGACATTCCACAAAGCTGCTAGTTTTACCTACAAAGCGGAGACACCCTTTTAAATACTACTCAATATTTAAATGCATAATCACAATCTTAAAAGTACCACACCTATCAACCACTGCTTACTTGAACAGGACTTATAAGAAAGATGTGGACACACTTTTTAGCAGGGCCTGTAGCAACAGGACAAAGAATGATGGTTTTAAACGAGGAGTGTAGATTCAGACTAGATATAGTAATTTTTTTTATGATGAAGGTAGTGAAACATTGGAACAGGTTGCCCAGAGAGGTGATAGATGACCCATCCCTGGAAACACTCAAGGTCAGGTTGATGCCTTAATCATTTCTAGTTTTTTACTCTCCATGTATCTACTTGGTGTAGTTCTGTGATTCTTATAAAATGCTAAAAACCTCTGCTCCCAGCACCTTTAGCCAAAACAAATCCCTCTGAATAGAAATCCAAGGACATATTCATTGCCCTAGGGCCCGAAAATATGTAAACAACTGTGGTATGGGAGGAATCGCACCTAGGGTGGTTAACATCATCGCCTAAGGGTGTGATTGGAGAATTAGGGGCAAATATGCTAATAGGAAAGAACTTATAAAAGGTGAAGGGCTCATGAACCAGCATCCATTTTTGGGTGTAGTCCCACGACTTTGCTTGCCTGAATGTACCTTGAAGGCCTTGAATAAATTTGTCCACTTTTTATACTCCTAATTTTGTCTAGTCCTCTGTTTCAGGTAGCCTGTTTTAGGCAGCAAGGTTGGATGGGGCTCTGAGCAACCTGATGTAGTTGAAGTTGTCCCTGCTTATTGCAGGAGGTGTTGGACTGGATGACCTTTGAAGGTCCCCTTCAACCCAAACTATTCTTTGATTCTATGTGATACAGGTGTGTGAGAAGTTAAGCACGAGACCTACAACCCCTGCTGAGTTATCTGGTCACCTGTTTTGCTCCCAAGCTCTCAGGCAAGGCACCATACTTATCAGGAATTTCTGCCCAGAAATGTCACAGCAGCTGATTGTGTTAGCTGTCACTTCTGGACTACTAGGGCATGGGGAAACAATACCCATCAGTCATAGCGGTAGTCAGGAGGTTTGGCATGTAGAGAAATGCCTGGTGGTAAAAAACAGTGTGAAAAAGGATCAAGGTCTAGGAGTGGGAACAGCTCACAGAAGACACAAAGAATGCCACTGAAAACAAAACAACCAACAACAAGAAAAAGCCCGACACAACACTACAAGGCACCTGGACAATGAAAACTATGCTTCAAAAAATGCCTAATCTTTCCTTGCTGTCATATGAAGATTTGCATCTTCCTGTATCCTAAAGAAGAGTGGAAAGAACTATCAGAGGTAAAGTATAATATTTGAAATTAAATTTTACATGACACAGATCGAGACGGTATTGATAACTCTACACTTTCAGTTAGGGGATGACAGCAGCAGGATGTGTACAAACAGGCTCGAGACCCCTTCTCTTCAGGAAAGAAAAACAAAACCCAAACCAACAAACAGAAAAACCAAACAAAAGCCTCAACTGGGATTATGAGACCCTTAAGAGAAAACAACTCTCCCAAGTATCTTCAAAGGCCTTTTGATGTTTAGTTCAAAGGCTGTGGTTCAGGTTTTGTCTATAAAACATATGACAAACAGCCTAGGAACTACTACCTACAAGATTATGTACTATGACTGAAATAGAGCACTTTTATTCCAGTAGTGATAGCTCCTTATTAAATTTAATGCAAATAAAGGTATATTCTGGAAAAAGAATACCTCCACAAGGACTACATCTGTTTAACTGAATCAAGTTTTTTAAGAAAAAAAACCATGAAGCACAAATTGCATTTAGATCATCAAAAAACCCACCCCAAACATTAAGAGTTGAATTTTAAGAAAAATGAATTAACAGGTATTCACTGTAAAATAGGAATGACTGAGGTAAATGCTGCATTTTTCTAAGGTGGATAAGAAGACTTTTGGCATTAAAAAAAATTAATATTCTTATAATCGGCAAGCTTTGTTGGACAAGATATTGCAATGAACTCACTTTAAAAGATTATTAAAACCTATATAATTCAACCATTTGAAAACATGGGAAAACCAGACGTGACATGAGTAGAGAAGTCATGTGTGGCCAAAATCTCCATTGGTGATTAACTCCTGGTGCTCCCCCAGGTCAGATGTCAACATGAATCACCAGAAAGATGCCTCCAAGCCTTGTCTACAGTGAAGAAAACAACCCAGCAGAGTCTTGCCTGTACCACAACTCTCATGTGATAAGATGATACCACTTAATGTAAGACAGTATTTTTGAACTTTCTGGAGATATTTTGAAAAATCCGTAGCGTAAAATGGGTACAGAACAACCTGGTCACTGAACCCGTGGTGCCACACGGCCAGAGCCATGAAGAATCAGAGAGACAGGTGGAAGGTAAGCCAGAAGCAGCATGGCCTGGATGCTGGGCCACTGGGCTAGGACACTGCAGGTCTGCAGCACGAGGGCCCGAGGCACAGGCTTGGTCACTCTACTGCAAACCTTGATCTGCAAGAGATATTTGGGGGATCCTCAGCCCCCACTACACCTCACCAAGTTAGGCAATTCTAGTACATTGGTAGGGCTGGTATTTACACTGGGGAGACTTCTGCAAAGCACCCCAAGACCTCCATGAACTGTGGTATTACATACTATTTGCAAACATTGTGGAAAAAGGCCACAGTAGGAAATACTGCTTTACTTAAACCTTTAGGAGATTTAGCTCACAGAGAAGTTAAAAGTCAAGTTTGACAACAACCTATATGGAAAACAACATTATTAACAGCAATGAGGAGATGAACCAGGACTTAAGAGCAAAGGGACTGTACTGTCAATATACCTCTGGGTATGAGACATAACACTGGGATGAGACATAACAAAGAGCAGTTAAAAGGCAGTTCCCTCTTCAGGAAAAAAACCAACACAACTGTGACTAGCACTTATATTCAATAGGGATACTTTGGTGATGTTCAAAGAAATCACAGGAGGAATGTACACTACAACAGCAGAAATGAAACCATACTGGCTTCTGGCTTGGTTTAAGTGATAAGTTTATTTGAACAAGAGAGGAAATGTCAGAAAAATCAATCTTTAATAACTCAAGAGAAAGGGCATCCAACAATAGTAGGTAAAGTGCAAGACACTTTTAAGTGAGTTTAAAAAAAAAATTAATCTGAGAATCAAGTACAGTCTTATTATTTTGATTATATGAGCTTCAAATTGCCATAGGGAAAAAAAACGCCTTAGAGAAACTCCAGGCTCCTTATTAGAATGCATAAGATTGAGATAATGTTTAAGAACCAAAGTGAGAATATTGGGAGATATCCGTCCTTATGAGAGATATAAGCTAATGGAGGTTATGACTGAGTGATGACCTTGCACCACTTCTAATGTCTTCGTATTTGTGTTCATCCACCATTTCTCATATGCGTATTGAAAAATAAGAGGACCAGAGGTGAGAAAAAAAGAAGCTGAGAGATCAGTCAGAGTTATGAAAAATAAGAAAAGCACATGCAAGGAACTGAATTCCTGTGGAAGGTGGATATTATCAGCAGAGATGCTGTACGTAACCAGGTTCACACTCATTTAAAATGCAAGGTGAAATGTAAGCACAAGAACTGAATGTATTCTAAATTTCTCAGAGAAAACACAGTGCTTAAAAACAGTAACATTTTAAAGTAGATTTCTCTACCACCAAAGATTTTCATGGTTTTGTTGTGATTTAACCCCAACTGGCAACCAAGCCCCGCTCACCACTCATTCACTCCTCCCAGTGGGATGGGGGAGAGAATCATAAAGGTAAAAGTGAAAAAACTCATGGGTTGAGATAAAGACAGTTCACTAGGGAAAACAAAAGCTCTCTGCACATAAGTAACGCAGAACAAGGAATTCATTCATCACTTCCAATGGGCAGGCAGGTGTTCAGGCAATCCAAGAAAACCAGGGCTTCAGCCCACGTAGCAGTTACTGGGGAAGACAAATGCCATTACTCCAAAAGTTCCCCCCTTTCCTCCTTCTTCCCCCAGCTTTCTATGCTAAGCATGATGTCATGTGGTATGGAATATCCCTTGGGTCAGCTGGGGTCAGCTGTCCTGGTGTCCCCTCCCAGCTCCTTGTGCACCCCCAAGCCTCCTCGCTGGTGGGATGGTGTGTGAGGCAGAAAAGGCCTTGACTCTGCGCAAGCACTGGTCAGCAAAATAAAAAACATCCCTGAATTATCAGCATTGATTTCAGCACAAATCCAAAACATAGCTTCATACCAGCTACTAGGAAGAAAATTAACTCTACCTCAGTCAAAACCAGCACAGTTTTACATCCAAGATTATCAGAAAGAGATGACAAAATGCCTTATGTTTACTGTTTACACATTTGTGACTAGGCAGCTGTACTAGCACTTATAGCACATGCTGCTTTAAGTTTCCTCTTCCTTAATGAAAAAGGAAAAACATTTACCTTTTCAGCAATGAAAGCTGCAACAATTCTAGAAGGGGTTGATTCCCATTAATTTAAAAATTGGCTGAATACTATAGAGCGGCAGCGTTCCTTTCGAGCAATGATGTATTGGGGTTTGTAACAGGATCATGTGATTGCAAATCAAAACTTGGAAGATAATGAACCTAGATAGCGTGAAGATTGCGTCTTACAAGGAGTGTTGAGCCAGAAGTTTCCGATGCTTTCACACTGGCAGAATTACAGGAGATAAGAGAGCACATTCACACTCCCACCACAAGACTTTAATTAAAGAAAAAGAAATATATATGGGCTGCTGTAATGAATATTTTGCAGTCATTAAATACTCGTCAAATCCAGTAGGCAAAAGAGTACTCATGTCTCCTCCTCACATACCTCTAGCCTTCTAAATAAAGAATATACAGGCTGTCAGAGCCTAGAATAAACACACACTCACGTGAAGTGCTTCAGAAGTCAGTGTTCCCCTACATCCACGCAGAGTTAAAGAAGTCACTTGAAGTGACAAATACTTAAAATTCAACGTGCAAGGCATACAGAGTTAAAACACATATTTTGGGTTTCCTTAAAGCATCCAGAAAGAAATTAATTCTGAAACAGATCTCATTTACAGTCTAGATAGCAAGTCAGCTCCTCCTAAGAGGTAATTGCATGGCAGCTTATTATAGCTATCAGCTTAATTACGAAACATGCCAAGCAACAGTAATAGATCTCATTGGCAAAAGCAAAATAAGCTATTATTACTCCAGCAAACAAGGTTCAGTCAATAGCCTTTCTCCACTTGCAGCTCATGGTCCATCTGACCCAAGCCCAGTACGTGCCAGTCACGGGTATCTTCCTGCTGAACAACATAGCTCCGCCGAGCTGATCCTCTCAATACAGTTCAGACTACATTTACCCTGGAAGATTTCTTGCCTGTGCAGAAATAAGTATAAGATAAACAGAGCCCTGGGAACCAAAGAGAAAGAAAATGCAGAGGAGGTGTGTCAACGATGTCAGACAAATGAGGAACTGAAGGGCATGGACCCTTTCACAGGGGAAGGGCAGAGGGTGAACAGAACCCCTACTGTCACAGAGGGGCAAGACTGCTATAAAGCACTGTATAATCTATATATAGCTAGCTATATATATGTAGCTATATAAATTGTGTCTTGCTATAGACACAAGACTAAGATTGAACACACAGCATGAACAGTGATTTTCAAGGAGCCTGCTGGTACCCCCTAACTTGCAGCTATCTATCAACAAGGACTTTGACTTCAAACACCCCTTTTCAGTAATACCAAGTCACTAGCAGAAAACTTCACTAACAGAAATGCCACTGCTATAAAGACAACGAGGTTCCCCAGATAACACTGCATTGATGAATCTCTTGAGTCTCATCATCTGAAGAATTAAAACGACTGCTGTCACTTATCAGCATGTTGCACACACACCATACCATATGCCCATGCCCAGACTTTGAGGGGATGGCATATAATTCCCAGCATACAGGAGGAATTATACTTTTGGGGGATTTGTAAAAGCTTAAGAATATGCAACAAAGTACACAGGGAGAAGAATCTAAGTGATGTAAAGACATTTATCTTGTTATCGGGTTTAGAGATGAACTGTACAATTTGAAGCCCAGCCTCAAAATCCTGGAGCACTTGTACAATTGAGTAAACTCCAGTCTGATGGAAGCTTGGTATTGGATCCAGTGCACAGTTCACTTACTGGGAACTACTCCCGTCTAGAAATATTGACTATACTAGAAACTAGCATGATACTCAGAGGTTTTTCAAAACCACTTTTAAGATCTTGAAACTGAATATTTGATAATCTCTACGACTTAAGAGGAAATGTCCTATGATGCACATGCATAGACAGGAAAATAGTGTAGAAGGAGGGGAGGCTGGATTAGCTCTCAAAGGGCAAATCTTTGCTTACCTACTTTGTTTCTGAAATTGTATAGGCACTAAACCAGTAATGAGTTGTCTTTTCAACCCAAATTTCCAGCTGCAGCAACAGAACTGGGACAGTGGAGCCAGTACTCAACCTAACAAGTTGTGACAGATATGACCCTGAGATACCACAATTTTTTCTGATGGACAACTGCCTAATATAGGGTTGTATTGCTCAGTATGGTCTGCACGTATTTTTTCTTTCACAGTTGTTTATTTCTGTGTGATTTTTGTCACCACCATTAGCTTGTATGGATTGCCATCTACTGCAATTGGATCACTATGTAAACTTCTGACCTCATCCATGTTTTTTCTCAGTCAATGTTATGTACAGACAGTTCTGCACGCACAAACATGCTACAGTTGTGGATGCAGCAAAACTACCTTTAAAAAAAAAAAAAAAAGAGAAAGAAAAACCAAAAAAGAAAAAGCCAAGATCAATTCTCACTTTGTTTTAACTGCTAGTAAGAGTATTTGGTAACTCCTGTAAAAAGCTTGATGTTGCAAACTACCAGATATTTTAGTGCAATTTTACTGAAAGTGCTCTCACTAAGTGTGTTTCATTGATTAGGAAATGACAGTATCATCGAGGGAGAAGATAAGCGATGTTTGCTCATATTACCTAACAAGATAAAAGCAGCTACTTGGTTAAGCATTGTTCAGAGATACTGGAGTTCCTAAGATTCGGAAAAAAAGTATGTGGAAAGACAGACAATTTGAATAGCCCTAACAAAGTAACTGTGGGGAGGAACTGTTCTAAATATAATACAAAATGCTCCTAGCTGCCACAGAAAACCTCATCCAAATTCAGTTTTAAACGGCAAAAAAATAAAAAAACCAAACACCTCAGGCCTTTATTTGACCTCTTTAAGATTTCTACCACTCCAGGAATGTTCCCAAGTCATCTATACTATGAAACAGCAAACAAAACAGAAGCAAACTGGTTTTCTGTCACTCCAGTGCACCACACTACCACCAATCTTTGAGCACACCCAGAGAATTCAGAAAAAGTAGTCTGCCAATTAGATTTAAAGTAGATACCGTTTAAACCCAGGCCTGCAGTATTTAATGTGATTTGTCTTAGACATGGAAAAAAGTGTATCTTCCATATTTGAGTAAGTTAGATAACGAACACTTAAACCTAGTTCATAAAGAGCACTGTGGATAGGTTATGCCCTGAACGGAAGCAGCTTTGCAAGCCCTCAGCTGCAGCATCAGGATGCCCTGACTGAGCTGCTCCAAGATTTATCAGCATCTACCCACCTTCCAAAATGATTTCCCACAAACAGCAACAACTGTTAACTTTATGTCTTTATGTAATGTATAGTAATAATAACAATAATAAAAAGAATAATAATAGTAATAATATCAGCACAGAGAAGCTAGGGAAGGCACAAGGCAATTGGAGCACCTACTGATGTTTGTACTTTGGTAGTTAGTAACAAGACCTGGTCACAACATAGCTTTTGCTTTTTCAACTCCTCTATCCAAAAGTACCTTCCTTCCTGAAACTCATCCAAGCAGCCCAATGTTCAAAGACCTAAAACATAACAAATGCTTTACAATGATAACTAGGACTGTTACTGTAGTTTTGTTTAGGCCACCAACAACCTCTTTGACATTGCAATAAAGCTCCTGAAGGAGGTGAGTCTTGCAGCCTAGGAGAGGCCAGGCACATGTGCCCAGCCAGGCGGGGGGAGTCACACGCTGGCTCTGCCCAGGATCTGGAAGCTGAACGCTTACATGACCGCGGCGCTGCGCAGGGGCAGGACTTCGGCCCGGGCACACTCGCTGCGAGGCACGTCAGGAGCTGCCGGGTCAGAAATCACCGGCTCGGAGCGCGGACCGGGCGCGCCTGCACTTTGCCACTGCTATCAGCATCACTATTTTCAAGAAACGAAGGGAGGGCCGTACAGTGCGACTCTCCCCTCCGAACCAACACTTTGCCTAGCGAATGTGACACCGCAGTGGCCAGGAGCTAAGCACAGGAGAGAAAACACGTATTTTGCGCCAGCCGGTTCCCGGAGTGCGCTGCATCACGGCCAGGCACACGAGAGCAAGCAGCGACCGGCGCGAGTGGAGCAACACGGGAGGGACGAGACGCGGGAGAAGGAGTGACCGCTCCGCAGCCGCGACATGCGCGCCCTCTCCGACCCCGGCCAGGGCGGGGGGGCGGGAGGGGCGGGCAGCCCGCCGGGGCCGGACGATGCTCGGGG
>VZTX01008255.1:1260191-1379047 GCA_013400915.1 Pardalotus punctatus
GGTGCCAGCGGCGCGCGCGTGCGCGGCGGCGGGGCCCGGTTTCGATTCCCGGGCGGCCGCGGTGCCGGGAAAGGGGGGGCGGCACCGGCACCGCCCCGGCACCGCAGAGGGACTCGCGCCACCGCCCGCACCCGCTCCCTGCCGGGCCGAGCTCAAGGGCAGCCGCTGCTCCGCACGGCCCCTCTTACCCAGGGACTGGGGCTGATGCCCGTATGGGAAAGGACCTCGCGGCCTTCCAGAGCACCCAGATCTCCGTCCACCTCCGCTGCCGGCGTTCGGCACCGGCTGCCTCAGTGGAGGAGCATGACATTTTTTGGCAGAAAATACTTCCAAGCCCTCTTTTAAGTTGCTGTTGATCAGAGAGAACATATGAAGTTACACCCGCTTTCCAAAAGCTTCTTTTATGCTCATTGTAATTGTAATGGTCTTCTAATTTCGGTAAACACTTCAGGTTTTTTGAATCGTGTTTTTCTGCTATTTAACTAGAGGAGGAAGAGGAGAGTCAGGGGTGACTTTCTCTCTCTGCCAGCGCCTGACAGAAGGTCGTAGCCGGGTGGGGGTCCGGCTCTTCTCGCAGGCAATGGGAGAAGAGCACGCGGCGTCAAGCTGCGCCAGGGGAGCTTCAGGTCGGGCATTAGGAAGAATTTCTTCACAGAAAGGGTGATTAGACATCGGAATGTCTAATCCGTGTCCAGGGAGGTGGTGGAGTTGCCGTCCCTGGACGAATTTGAGGAAAGACTGGATGTGGCACTTAGTGCTGTGCTCTGGTCGACCGCGGTGGTGTTTGGTCATAGGGTGGACTTGATCTCAAAGGTCTTTCCCAACTTCGTGCATTCTGTGAGTCCGAATTGTTCTGAGACGAAAACACTCTTGGAGCAAGTAGCAAATACAGTTCGTGTAACAGCTGCGGCTCATCCATGACTGGAAGATGGTAGTCTTGCTCTCTGCTAATCGGGCGTACGGAAAAATAACTGTTAACAGTGCTACTTTACTGCATTAAAAAAAAAAAAAAAGGCTGCTCAGTTAGCCTTTTCTGTAAAACCATTGGTGAATTAACACTTAGGTTGTTGTTTGATAGTATACAAATCCAAAAATTGTATAACTGCTGTTTGTTAATATGATTCAGAAACACTGGGTTTCACCAGTCAGATTTTGATAGAACTAAGAATGTCCAAAAAAATTGCACAGAATAAGATCAGGAATGAGATCTAGGTATTTCTGACGTCGTTCTGTATTGGTCCTGGTGAATCCATATTTGCACTGTGAGCCACATTAATTTGATTGCCCTTGTGAGTCCCTGTTGACTTCAGCATGCTCTTGTTTTATGGCATTCCATGTGAGAAGAGCACCAGTTTTATATATATAAATATATATACCTTGCCCGGAGAGGCTGTGGGGTTTCCCTCGCTGAGATATTCAAGAACCATCCAGTCATTATCCTGTGCCATGTGCTCTAGGCTGACCCTGCCTGAGCAAGGAGTTTGGACCAGAGGACCCACTCTGGTCCCTTCCAACCCTACCCATTCTGTGATTCTGTGAAACTACTTTCATTAGTTTTCTCAGGAGGGAAAGGGTTCCCATAGAACACAAGAAGGTCCGTGAAGAAGTTGGAAACATTAAGAGACTACATATATCAGGAATTTCCTGTACACTTTCCTCTGCCAGCTTGTTTGTATGTTGTTTTTCAACAAAATCTGATAGTAGCAATGGTAATTGCTGTTATTGCTATTAGCCACCACAAACTTGCAACTCATTCTTATCTTAGGTTTTCTGCTTGCTTTTGTTCAGTCTCATAGACACAAAATTATCTTCTTTTCCTAACTTTCCCATCAGAGAAAAAAAAATTGAAATTTCCATTGTCTTTCTAAGGTCTCTCTGTAGCTCTTCCCCTTTCTATCTGTCTTGTTTGTTGCTGCATAGACAACCCTGTCTGCTCTCTTCTACTGGAAAAACTTATCTAAAAGTGCTTGCTAGTTTAGAAAGCTGCTCTACTTTTTCCACATCCCTCTTAAATAAAAAATTATTTTTCTGAAATTGTCTGGACTTACATCTTCCTTAATTCCTTCTGAGGATTCCTTTTGTGGAGTGTCCCATCAATGTGACAACATGATCATGGGATAATTTGAAATTATCTTTGTATACAAATCTCCCATGTTTTGTCACAAAACTTTTTCTGTGGTGTCACATCAGGATTTTGCTCCTTAACACATCCTTTATCTCTGTTGTCTGTCCTTATCTTTTTCATGGAAAAATTTCTCTGCTGCAAGGGACAAAGCTTAATTTTTTCTTTTTTATTCCTCTTTAATATAAAGCTGATTAATAAATAGTTATTTTATCAGATCAGTCTTTTATCTTAACTTTAACAAGAAATAAGGAAAGTCAGAAAAAACCTACAGGGCTTGTTTGGGTTTTTTGGTGTGTTTTTTTTTTGTTTGTTTTTTTTTGTTTGTTTGTTTGTTTTTGGGTTTGTTTGGTTGGGTGGTGGGGGTTTTTTTGTTTGTTTGGTGGGTTTTTCATTGTTTTTCAGGGTTTTTTTTTGTTTTTTTTAATGTCATTTCTCACTACAGAATTCTGCTGATATATCTTCAAGCCTTCAATTAATGATGGTTTACTCAGACAGAATTTTTGTCAGCTTCTTCTTATTCCTCCTGCTGGCTCTTTCTTGTATCTTAAAATGTGCCAGAGCTTGAATAATGCTTTAATTTAGCTCATATGAACATATTTTAAGCTGTATCTGTAATGAAATATTGTAAAGTTAGAGTGTTGAAACATTCTAACTTTACAATAGTATTAATAGAAAATGGTACTATGCTAAACAGAACTATGTTAAATCATTATTTGCTGTTGAGGTGAACATATTTTAAGTTTGGAAAAAATTAAATACAACTCTTGCAGCAGTAAATGGTGGAGGCACAGTTACAATGTCAGAAAATAAACAATCCTGGGAAATCAAAATTCTTGATTTCTGTGCTGTATCAATCATCTATTATCTGTAAAACTGACTTTGAACTGTTCAACTGGCTTATTGAAATCAGGATTTGTAATGTATGTGGTGCTTAACTTCTCCCTCCAGGTGGAACCACACCAAGAAATAATTTCATCAATTTACGTGCAAGCTCAGCTAAATTGGTTTGGATACTATTTGCCTACTTTCAGAGTTGGGGTTCTTCAACAGTTATCTTCCAATGTTTTCCTTTGGCATGTGAGAGATTTTTAGAGGTACTCATTTAGATATTTTAAATAAACAAAGCTCTAATAGTAGCTTTAATAAATTAATATTAATCCAGAGACATGTTTTATTCCCTAGGGATTTCTGATAATAAATGATACTCTGTGTAGCAGAAGTGTGCAGTCAGTGTATTATGTATATGAAGTCCATAATATAGTATCTGCTGCTGTATCTGGAGGAAAACTATCCCGTAAGTATGTCCTCAGGCTGATGTCTTAGGAGGTATGCAAGGACAGTCAAATTAAGATGGATATTGCATTATATCCCTTCTTCAATCACTACTGCAAAACTTGATATTTATTTCATCTATCTGTGAGAGTATTGACACCATTGCAGAGAGGATCTCTGTGACTGAAATTTCTGCACACACCTTGGTAATGTACAGGGCATGAATTTTCCCCTCCAGTGTTTCTGGTTGTTTTGGTTGTTCACTCTGAGCCTGAACCAATCCCCTGTGCTCCCTTTATCTGGGTGATAATTCCAAGGCATATTGACAGATTGAATGTCAACATTGTTTCTTAATACTGTTGTTTTTCTTTTCAGATACGCTGGCAAAAGGGCAGAATTTGAAATGTACTTCTTTGTGCTTTAGATTTAGGTGTATCTAATACTTGTGGTGGTGTTTAAGCTTACAGTTTTTGGCAACAGGCCCCATGGCGCCTGATGGCCAGGCTGGTGCAGTTTATCACGTGTCTGTCACTTGCCACCTCGCTGCATACAGTTCTTAGCTGTGAAGCTATAAGGAAAACAGAATGGAGCCTGTAGACTTTTTTGCCCCAAAGGCTAAAGTCCTTTTATCCTTCTTAAAGCTTCCCATCCTATGCCATTCTGCAGCATCTCAGTTGTGTTCTCGTAGTGCTCTTTCACCTTGAGTACCTGGCTGGGACTCTGGAGTAAATCGGTGCCTAATTGGTTAAGATCATCTATGCAGATTTGAACGTGCTTGAGAATTTATTTCTCATTGCTAAACCCTATCCATCAATAGTCCTGTTAAATAGTATACCAATCAGTGAATGAAGCAGACCTAGTATTTCCACCTTGTAGTTTGTAAAAAAGACTTGTGTAGAAGTTTCTCTGTAAAAGTGACGGGCTATGCAGATTGTATGTATGAAAAACTGACTTGACTGCAGGTATGAAAAATAAGAAGAATTTCTTTATCTATGCAATATCTAGGACAAGGTTAAATCTCATGAAAGATTATGTTTACAGGAGATGGCAAATTTTTCTGGTGAGCAGTCAGATTGGATTATATGTAATTTGATATTTAGATCTTTTGTTTGTGCAAGTATATATATATACATATATATATATACACACACACACACAATCTCTAATACTTGGTTGAAATAGTGCTAGATGGTCTGTCTAGAGACCTGTTCAGTCCATGGCATAGCATCTCTTTTCTGAACTCCACCTACCAAGTGATGTTTAAATGACAGCAGGACCTGGGTCACAGGACCTCAGTGCAGCTAACCTTCACAAGTTTGTCAGTTTTTGTGCTTCTGAGTGACTCACAGCAAGCCAGTTTTTCTTTACACTTTCTTAAGAACTACATCTAGCCACTAGATCTTATCTTTGGAAGTCAATGCCTGTGTTTGTGCTGGGACTTGGATTGCTAGCCTTTCAGACATGCTGTGAGACTTCTTGCCTTGACTTTTGGAAGAGGTAAATTTCAGATTATGGTGATGGCTTTGTATCACACCACATAAATTGTTATTTCTTGGCATGCATTTCATAACCAGTACTGGGTTTTTTTCATGTTCTTCGAAGAGTAACAGAAGTTCAGTCACTTCATTTTTCAGAGTATTGTGAAGCTGAGATAACTTGAAAATGCTGTCACACAGATGGGTGAAATGGCACAGGACACCCTGAAATTTACTGTTACAAAGATTCCTGAGTGGTTCAGAATTGACACTGTAGATCTACAGCACAGTTTACCAGTTTTGGCTGAGTCCCAAGGCCCTCTCTTCCAAGAGCCACTCAGGTGGATCTGCTGTCTATTTTTTCCATGCTTGGGTCTCCTCATGAACTGCATGGCAAGTAAATGTTGCTCATGGGTATTTGAGTGCATCTGTCTAGCATCAGCTTGGATCAAGAATCACCCCCCTGAGCAGGAGCTTGCTGAATGTAATACGGCTTTGTAAAGTCAAATGTACAAGACTTAGCACTTCTTGGTTTTTTGGTTTTGTACTGTGGCTCAGATATATGGTGTATGGAGCTGGCTTCAGTTAGTAAAGCTGGTTCTTTATGTCCCAGGTCATATAAAAATGGCAAAACCACTTCCTGAACTATCACCAAATGCTGTGTAATGCTGTTTGAGCAGTACTGTACCTGAGCCAATAAACTTTGTAATAGTAACCTCTGAGCTATACTAAGTGTGTCCCTGGCACAATTAATGTGCAACTAAAATAAGCCTCTGCAGATGGTCAAGTGATGGCTGTGGAGTGTGGGATGCAGTGCAGGAAGAGAGCTGACAGGAATATTAGACTGGATCACTTGTACTTTGTCCACACATTAAGGTTCCCAAACATCCAAACAGCTGAGTTTCTTTTCCTTTTGAATCAAGTGTGCACAAATTATTTTCTCTGCCTCCAAAACCAAGTATCGTCCACTTACAGTAACGAGTATCAATTTAGTCAAATAAAGTAGAGTTCATCACAATGAATGCATCTGGCTTTTATATGAAAAAGGATGAAATATTTTCAATACATTTATTTCAGGATTCAGATATACTTCTAAATTGTTTCTTCAGCAGTGTTTTGCCAACGCAGAATTTATGATGTTCTGACATAGTGTGAAGATTTTACTGCTGTTTGTCTAGAGTTACATTTATAATTTAATCAGTGTTTACTGCTCTGGAGTCAATGCTGAGTCCTCTGGAGCTGAGACCATTTCTAGTTATGTATTTGTTTATCACCTCATATGGTGAGGGCTGATACAAACCAGAGCCCCACACTAACACAGTAGCAACAGCAGCCACAGTGTCTGCAGGGCATGACTGAGCTTTGCGTGGTGGAGGGATCAGAGGCCTGGCTCTAAATTAATTGACTTTTGTTTTGTATTTCACAATACAGGGTGTATTCAGACATGAGACACAGATACACAGTTGTGTGTCTAGGTGAAAATGCAAGGTTGACAGCACTTTAGCAGCACATGCAAAGTTCAATCAAGCTGCCACAGTTACGTCTGAGGATCAAGTGCCTCTTGTCCAGTTTGGAAATACAGATGATGACTTTCTAATGACTCAGGTCTCCATTTTCATTCTAGCAAGATGAAGGTTCCATTTTCTTCATTTGATTTGTACCTTCTGCGAAGAAAAGAAAAAATAACCGGAACTCCTTAGAAACACCAATTGCCCAGAATTTCTTTTTTCAATGAGTAGACAGCGTGAAAGTATACGTATTTACTGATTGCCCAGTTTCTGTAGTGTTCATGCTGGCTTTGCTGGAGAATACCTGAAGAAAAACAAGATAAATCAACACATTTGTAAAAAGCAGTAGCAGGACAGACGCTGGGCATTTTGCTATCCGTTAGCATCCCATCAGTAAGAGGAGTTACAGTTTCACAGTTTATGACATCAACCAGTGTCCTCACATGAACTTCAGCCTTGAACTGTTTTTTTTCCTCTGGGCTTGTGTTAACATGCTCAAACACTTTCTAGCTCAGCCTGATCCTGTAACATGCAGTGCTTCTCCAGTGAGCTGCCACTGACATTAGTACACCAAGGATCTTGTACACTGTGTCTTTAAAGAGAAGGGGAAAAAAAGAGTAATTTATTTATGGTCTCTAAAAAGTGGTGTGGAGGGCAAGCACTACTATACAGTCAGTGTTCTGGCCAAAAAATACCACAAGGTTATAAAATCTGTTGCACTGTAAGTTTAAAGAAATGTGGGGTTTTTTTCCCTGGCACCCTTTCTGAAAGGGAACTCTGAGGTTTATCTGGGAAATACCTTGCTCCTGTTGTTCCTGAGGAGAGTGAATATAAATTGATAGGTATTGGACAGAGCCCCAGGCATTGTCCATTCTCATAGCAGTACATCACAGATTACAGTTTGACTAGGAGACAAATCAAGACCATTTCAGTCAGCAAGGGTATTTGTAACTGTGGCTGGAGCTGTGATGCTGTGTAAGGATGCAGTGCTGTTCTGCTAAGTCATCCCAGCTGTAGGTGAGGAAACCCGGCAAACGGATGCAGGATCATTTCTGCTCCCTCAGAGCTGGTGCATGCGAATTGCTGCTGGGCTGAGCCATTCTTTGGGCTTCTCCTGTGCAGAGGTTGAAATATAATTGTCTAGGGAGACATCCTCATGGAAATATATAGGTTTGTATTTTGTTGCTTCTTAAGGTAAAAATTAAGGGAAAAGAGTTATTTTTGGAATATTAGCCTAAGCTGGTAACCACCAAAAACTGCCTCAGGTGCTTAAATATAGGATGCTAGCAATCTGTTAACTTGAGCAGGATTAAAATTGGTACATTTGGTGAATAATTGCAAAAATTATGAAGTTGTGTAAGTACATTCATTTTCAGAGCTGGAGATCTTTCTCTTTGAAGTCTCAAATATAAATGATCTCTGAAAATAAGTTGCTGGGTTTTTTTAAATGGTATTACAGATTATTCGCATTGTGCAGGTCACTGTGGTTCCCAAGATCTCTGTGAACTGATTTACATGAAATGCAGAGTCACTGGAGCAGTGGATGCACTCCTAGAGCACTGCCCTGCAATCCTTACAGTGTAGATGAGATGTAGGTTTCTTATTGGTCTTCTTGCAGCCCCAGTCTATCATCAATGCTCTCCACAGAGCACAGCCAGTGGGCTGGCAGCAGTTTCAGTCTCCAGGGCTGGGGCACAGGGTGGGAGCCCCTGCCCAGCCCTTTGCTCTGGGGCTGCTGCTTAAAACACGTGGGCAATTTTCTGCTCCTGCTGTCCATGTGGGAAAAGATTGCGGCTGCATTTTGAGAAGAGCTTAATCCCATTAGTGTGCAAGGAGCATGGCCTAGAAATGCGCTCTGGATGTAAGCAAAGGAATGGGCTGAAGAGAGGCAGGCACTGGAGCAGTCTGGCTGTGGGCACACACAGAAGCAGATTGACAGGCACCAAGAGGTACTTGGGATAAAACAGGCACCTGCTATGCTATACAGGTTTTCTATGAATGGTACATTTGGATTTAAGTCTCTTTTTTTCTGTTGAATTCTACTTCACTCACATTTGTCCTGATTATTTTTTAGTGCTTTGTAATTAAACATGAAGGGAAAACTGTAGATTGGAGTCTACTGTGGCAGGATGAGACAGGGATGAACTTTATGCTTCAATTTCAATACAGGTGAGACTGATGCATAAATTTTAAAAAAACTCACATTACCTTAAATTCAGAGGCTGAGAAGTAGAAGGAAGAGCTGCCTGTCCCTAGCAGGCAGAGAGATGGCAGGCATTCTATGCAACAGCTTGTGCTGCATCAGGAATCAATGTGGGATCCCAGTTTGAGCTATTTGTTTTGGATTGCACCTACCTAACAGATACCTGTAGGGACTGGCTTTGCCCTTTCACTGTGGTGACATTTGGAGAGTTTGCCAATCTGATAAATTGCAATGAACTGAATTACAGCATGGCCCCCTGGACACAGCGTTTCCTCTTTTCTCCTATTGGTTTGCCAAGCCCCCTGAATTCAGTTCCTGCCCGTAGTCTCATTTCTTCCTCAGTGCTCTCAAGAAATTAACCAAGTAATTGGAACACACCCCTGAAATCCACACTTGTTTATAGCTTGTCCTTTCTCTGGATTGTTAGCAAGGTATCTTTTATATTGCTCTCTCTGAGTCCTGAGATCTCAAAGATAGTGGAAACAGAAGAGACATTTTAGATTGATAATTTTTAGAGGTATGATTTTGTGTCAAAACAGCACTGAAGCTGGGATGAAACAATAGTCATATCTCAGTATTACTTCTTAAACATGAATATGAGATAATCTTAACAAAAAAAAAAAGACATTTATCTTATCAGGTAGCAATTAATAATCATTCCACAAATATTTGGGGAAATGTGTGGGCCAGTGAACTCACTGAGATGAATAAGTTGTGTCAAATGCTTGGTGTCAGATGAAATGTGAACTTTTCTACAGCCCTTGTTAATTTTACTATATTGGACCAGTGCCTTCCTTATGTTTTCATTTTCCATTCACTTTGTTTTTCTGTTTAATATGCCTATTTTGCTGCTGCTGGCTGGAGTTTCTTTCTTGTTGCTGGGGAATCAGGAGGGGTCTGATTAATTTTTTCTCTACAGATACCTCTTCCAATGTTTTACATAGTAATGTTTTCTCTCTTTATAAACTGATCATAGTAGTGGAAATTATGCATATTCCTCTTAAGAGGAATTATTTCTGTGTTATATTTATTAGTGTTTATGTATTATCCAGTCACCTAACTTACAGAGTCACAAAGATCTGCTGTCTGATTCCAATTAAAATATTTAAATTCAGAAGACTTTTGAAATTTAAATAACAACTAACTGAGAAATGTTGTGCAATATTTGCTAGTCCCAAAAGTGTTTTTTTACAGAGAGAATGGAGATGCAACACTGGAAATTTGAGGAGGAAATATCCAAGTGTGTAGCTTAAGCAGTAATGTTCTATTTGATGCTGAAATAGTAAAGAACCAAAACTTTTCCTCACAAAGAGAAATATTCAGAGGACTGTGAGGGTCAACTGACTAGCATGGAGCAATGGAAAAGAGTGGGAGTGAAATGAAAGACTGAAAATAAATGGTCCAGAAGACAAGAGTGTGAATATATATGCAGAAGGAATGGTCAGACATCCTTGTTTGTGCAAACAGTGTTGGAGTCATCTTCTGTGCCCTTCCTATGAACCATGGCTACAGGCAGGTTTTCAGGGGTTCCACTAGATCAGGAAATCCACAGAGGAATTGTGTCCTAATTTATGTGTTGAGTCACACTGTGGTACAGTGGTGTTCTAGCTGCGTTATCCCGTTCAGCATCTCTTCTACCATATCAGCTTTCCAAGAGCTGTAGCTGGGATTCTGTAATATGATGTGCAAGGCAGGGTTAGGGCAAGGAAGACAGCTATGAAGTTCCATATATCCATATCACTATGAGAGCTCCAGATGCAGTCAGGAGATGACATGATTCCAGATTCAGACCTGGGAATCAGAGGATATTCCTGGATAGAAAGGTGTAACCTCTAAAAACATGTTATTTTGAGCTGGTAAGAGAGGAGATGCATTAGGAAGGGAAAAAGGTGAGCTGAAGTCTTGGCAAATCCTGAGTTGATTTCTTTTTTGACCATTTCTTGTTGGATCTCAGGCCACTCAAACCCTGTGATAATTCGTGGAGCTGTCCAGGTTGGAAGAGCCCTTGGAAGAGCTCTAACTTGAGTCTGGCCTGCTGCTCAAAGCGGGTCAATAAAGATTTCAGACAATTTTGCTCAGGACTTTGTTGTGTCAGGTCTTGAAAATTTCCAAGAACATAGGTTCTCCAGTGCCTCTAGAGAATTTGTTCCAGTGCTTCATTCTCCTCCTAGTGATTTCTCCTTACCCTCTACCTTCAGCTGGAATCTTCTGCAGGCACTGGAAGGCTGCTGTTAGGTGCTGCCTAAACCCTTCTTCAGGTACCCAAGGCATGGGTGATCTGATCACACTGGCTGAGTCAAGATTTGCCAGGAGGCACTTGCCTCAATCCTCTTCCAAGGAGAAGACAGTTCTCCTTTGCTTCCCTCTCCAAGCACAGCAGCCCAGGAAACCTTGCTGGTGAAGAATGAGGCAAAGGAAGCACATGTGGAAAGCCGTGGTTGTCAGGCAAACTCCCTGGTGACGGCAAAAAGGGAAACGTTGCTCTTGACTTTTAAAAGAGGAAGAAAACAAGACCTGGGAAGCTACAGGCTGGTGAGCCTCATCTTTGTGCCTGGGAAGATCATGGAGCAGATCCTCATAGAAGCAATGCTCAGGCACATACAAGACAAGAGGTGATCTGAGACAGCCAGCGTGGCTTCACTAAGGACAAATCATGCCTGACCAATATGGTGAGCCTGGAAGCTTTTGGAGCCAATGGTTGCAGAGTTTCAGGACTCCTCACTCTGTGTCAGAGCGCTAAATAAAGCTGGGTCATCCATACCTTCAGGGTTTTCTGGAAGCCTGAGCATACTCTAGCCTAAAAAAAGAGTTGGAAACAAGCAAGGTCTTATTTTAGCTTCTCTTTCTAATAAGAAACTCTTGAACATCTGTATGTATGCATGAGATGTGTTATTTCTAGCCATTCAGTCTTTTCTACTTGTTAAGTCAGGAAATTCCCCAAACACTTGCTCAGATGATGCAGTATTGCTACTCAGATAATGCAGGCTGTTGGGAACCCAGGAAACAGTTGTGCCTGTCATCACAACCAGAGATTGTGGGAGAACCTGAATGTTATGCCAACAGTGAAGGAAAGTGGGTAAAATGTGGTGCATGAATCCCTTGTTCTCCTTTTATGTGCAGAGGCAGAACCTCTTCATGACTCTTCTTTATGACTCCCTTCCTCGAGTGAGCTGATTGAAAGATCCATCAGAGGAGCAAATGTATATTGCAACTGCAGGTGTCCCCCTTGAAGGGCTACAAGCAATATAAATACCTTTAACCAATTTCTGCAGTCACTATTTCCTCTGATTGTTGGCTTTGGGTGAAAGTATTTCAGATCAATTCTGGTTCAGGAGGTGAGCTCATGATGGTGGGCAAGTCTGTGCGAGCAACACATGATGAAATCCCTCTTTATGTAGATATTCCTGTCTACTTTCTGAGTCTGTAAATTTGTCTTAAGGAGGCAAGATGAACCTATACTCTTGTGAATACTGCTGTGATTTATTAATGTATAAGACTTGTGAAATTTCTGATCTTCAGCTGAGTTATCTAGAAAAACACAGTGAACTCCTAATTAGATTTAATATTCTTAATTATAAATGCTATGGGAAAACCTGGACTTCATTTAGCATCTTCTGAGCAACACCTATCAGTTAACACAGAAGCAGCAAAATTGAAGCGCTTTAATCTTCTACCGCTCCAGTCTGCATGACTCTGCCTGGCAGACAATGACAATGATGTAAGTACAGATGCCCTAATTTTTATGCTGGAGTATAAGCTTTTACCCATTTCATATATTCTGATTATATACAACTTAGCTGTGTGAATAGGGAAGGTTAAGGAGAGTCAAATTATATGGGCCTTGTTTCATTCTCTGTTATGTTGATATAAAATGGGCATAAACATACTGAAATCAGTGGTGGTTACTGCCATGTAAAACAGGTGTAATGATTACAGAAAGAGGAAAATTTAAGCTGAAATTCTCTTCTGGTTTAAGTAAAATAGATTATTAGGTGTGAATTCTGATTCAACAGAAGCGAAAGACTTCATTAGCACAACACTTCAAAATGCCTTTTTTCCCTGATCCAAGTCATTTAGTTAAATCATAACAATTAAATTCTTCAAAGATCAATAGAGACCTGTACCATTAATAAAATTATTTTTAAACATTGGATAAATCAGATTTTCAAATAATGAATAAAACTGCTGTATGTTATATTAGCGTGACTGAATATCAAATCAATATCAAGCCTGTCATTTTTAATCTGATTAAGCTCACCAGGACTGGGTCTCTCAGTATTAAAAACACTATCAGGAGGAGCAGTATAATCTTATCTTCTGTGGACTAGTCAGTGGACAAGATGAAAGGTATATTCTGTTATTCAGTGGATTGTTATTTTTACTTTATGAGTATTGATCACTGATCATTTACATCATTATCAAAAGGTCTTGCATTACAAAATGAAATGGAAAGTGTGCACATCACTATAGCATCATGTGCAAGTCTGTAGAAGGCCAGAAGATAAGGAGCTAATGTGGATGTCTCACACACTGATAGCTGGATGGCTGTGGAGCCAGCCAAGGGTTGTTGGTAACAATAGCCAAGGATTGTTGGTAAATTACCAGGACTTGTTGGTAATAATGCATTGTGAGAAAGAACAGGATGTGGCTGGAGAAGGGGGCTAGGAGAAGGTAGTGCAGCACTTTTCCAGGACAAATGTCCTTGTTCTAGTTCCTGGAGATAAGCACAACACAGTCCAGTGCGAATCTGTCTTGAGGGTGGGGAAAATTATAAAAAGGTACCGCCACCAAGCCCAGGCAGTGATCCCAGGACCCTGGACACCCCATCAGCTGCATCAACGCTGGAACCAGGACAGTGATCTCTTTCTTCCTTTCTTTCTTTTCTTTCTCTCTCCTCCTCTTTAATTAGTCTCTTTCTTTCCCTCTTCCCTTTCATCTTACCCCTTTATTCCAAATCCACTGCTGTGTACTTTATATGAGGCCAGGGGCTAACACAGGAATTTCCATGCAAAATGTGTAATTTACTAATGAAACTTTGTGAGTTATTGTGGACACTTTGAGCTTCCGTTGTTCCTGTCAACGACAAGCATTTATGGCTCTTGGGTGCTCCCTTCCTCTCAAGGCTGGGACATCGCAAAATTGTTGGACGGTTTTACTAAAGCCATCAATGTAGTTAGATTTTGAAAACATACCTTTCTTTAATGAATGTTGATTACATATACTGCTTGGTAAATGCCATTTTATATACTTCACCCAGATTTTTTTAATAGGTTATTTTTCCAAGAACTGAAATTTCACATTTTAATACTTCCTGCTGTAGCCAGATCAGACATCCAAAGAGATTTGAGATGAGAAGAATTTGTACTCCGTAAGATTTTTTATTGTGTTTTTACTATCTTACAGAGCCTTACAGTTTTGTTAGGTCTTTTTGGGTTTTTCTAAAGTAAGAATATTAATCCAGCATTCTGAATAAATTTTCCATCTCTTCATCTTAATTGGAACAAAGGTCTTAAGGTTATTTTCCACATGTAGTCAAAGACTGCTGTATCGTTTTGAAAAGTCGCTTCAATTCAGGGAGAATTTCCAAGTATATGAGAAATTTTGATCAATAAGATGATAATCAAAAAGAATATGTTTTGTACTTCTATATCTGCCTACCTTCCTAGGATCTCAGAGCCCTTTGAACATTGAAGGAATGAAGCGTATAAAATATATCGAGTAGGTGACATTATTTTCATTTAATAAATTGTGAAGTCAAGGCATAAAAATTTGTAACCACTTTTTAAATATCCTCTGGGGTTTCTTGGGGCAACAACTGTCCCAGGTTCTGGATTCAGAACAGTTTATGGCCTAATTGTGTTTAGCCCTTGAATCTTCAAGTCCATGTAGTCATCTGGAAGAGTTACCATTTTTTTGTGGAACCTTTGTCAAGGTGTGTGTCTCATTCTGTGGTCACTCCACTTTGTGTTTCTCCCTGACCTGAGTCATAGCTCCGAGAAGGCCCCCACTCAGCAGTTTGCTGCCAGGGCCCATTGCCACGGGCACTGCATTTTGCTGCTGTTTGCTATTATTCTTTCGGTGGGGTTGCCATTCTTTTTGCTATCCTCATTCCTGTTCTTAATCCACTTTAAGTTTAGGGGATTACTTTTTGTTCTTCCTTATTCTCAGAGACAGACATCCCAGACTTCATCCTCCTACAGAAGGAAGACATGGGATTTAGAATTGACATGGTTTGCGTGAGGCTGTGCTGAAAGAAGGGTCAGGATTTCCTAGCAGGAGTACTTGAACGGGGGTGTTTGTTAGCAGCATGTTGGTTCAAGATTTAGGACATGAAGTCTGTGGCTAAGGACTTGTCAAAAAATATCTCACTTAAAATAATCTAGATGAAAGCTTTGATCACAAGTTCATCATGGTGCCACAGGTAGTTTGGCCTTCATGCAAAGCCTATCATGGCAGAGGGAGCCTTGGACTCTGGCTTGTTCCTGTCCAAGCTCAAGAACAGTGGTCTAGGTGAAGTCCATCCAATGGAATCAGGAGAGATATTTCTTCCTGTCACCACCATCCTCAGTCTTCATGCCATGGTTCTTGGCTACCCAGAAGCCTAACACTGGTGACTATTTTGTCTTGTATAGTTGCTTCAACCCTAAGAGAAGGATCATGTGTGCAACACACTGTGAATGTAAGCATTTTCCAAAGCTGTCCCAGCCACTCTTCCTGCTGTAGACTGATTACAGTGGAGTGTGCTGGGTTTGTTTGACATGAGCTGGAGAAGAGTTCTGCACAGAAGCCAGCTACATCACATCAGTTACTCTGGTTAAGACCACGCTGCTATAATTGTGTTGATTGTGTATATTGTGATTGCAGTTCTGCGAGGAAAAGCTTGCTCTGAACAGCATCCACTTTCCTTTCCTGCCACTGGTGTGCTTGCTGTCATGGTGTTACTGTCAGTGTTATTGCCACTGCATTTATTCTCCATACATGAGAAAAAACAGCACAGTGCTGTCTTCCACATGCCCCCCCTTTTCCCTTTTCCAGAACTTTCTGAGTGAGCCACAACGTCCCTTTTCTGTCATCCACTAACCTTGGGAAATGTGTACCTATTGCCAGGCCACAGTGGCATTCTTAAGAGTCCATGCAGTCATCAGCAGAGCCTTTAATGTATGCTAAAAGGAGGGAGAAAGTCTGAAAGAAATAGGTACTTTATGGTAAAACAAAGCAAGTTAGGAGCCTCTTAATCCTTCACATGAATGTGTCCTAGGTTGCACAGACAATTGTGAGTCAGCATGAGACCAGTGTGTTGGAGATAACTTCCACTAAAAGCCATTAGAACTTAATCTTTCAGTCCCTACCTAAAGACAGAATCCTTGGTTTGTCACCAGGCCCACAGGGAATGGGGCACAGAGACAAACTGCAACAGCAATGAGAACTCCATGAAGTTTTTAGAATTGTAGAATAATTGAGGTTAGAAGGGACCTCAGGAGGTCTCAGAGTCCTCTGTGGGATCAGATTGTGTCCCTCAGGGCTGTATCCAGTTGGGTCTTGAAATCCTCAGAGGGTGGAGACTCCACAACTTCTCTGGACAATCTGTCCTAATGCTTGATTGTTGGGAATTTCTTCATGGTGAAGAAATTTTTATAAAAGTCCAGACTGGTACAACCTTTTTTAATTTCAATTTGTGCCTGTTACCTTTTCTCTTCTGCCATGGATCACTTAGACCCTTCTCTTCTCCAGGGTATAGAATCTCAGTCTCTCTAAGTGGATCATGTGCAGCAGCCCCTTGATCATCCTGAACCCATCCTTTTTAGACAATAAGTAAAATCTGAGTCAGACTTTTTTCAGCACTTGCCTTGTAACAGGAATACAATCAACCTGTACTCCTCATACTCCTCAGGTACTAAACAGAGAAGTATTTACATAAGGCTGGACACTCAATCTCTTAAAGATTTGTTGGGGATGATGGAGACAAGGGTTCCACCTGCACTAGAGTTAAGTATTCTTTCATAGCAGGATATTGCTTGCACGCATGAAAATGCTTTGTTTCTTCTGTGAAAGCAGAGGTTCTGATCCCTTGGAGCCATGGTATGACAGCCTTGTCAGCCAGCAGTCCACAGCTCACAGCTTCTTAACTCACTCTGGAAAAATGCAGTCTCAGACTAATTAAACAGACAGCTGCAGCCCTTCACAGGTTGCAGTAACGTATTTCCCTTTGCTGCTTCCAAGGTTTTCCGGAGGAATACAGTAACTCACAGGGACTTTAGCCTGGTCTGTAGGCATACACTGAAATTAAACAACCCTTCAGTTTCCAGGTTTTACATAGATAACGATGTGCAATGAAAATGCAATTGGGGATTTGAAGCCAAAAGAAAGTTTAAGGAGAATAAGAAAAGAAAGGGAGTGCACAGGGAATGAGGAAGACAGTCCATTTAAAATTATCTTGTGCCATTTTATCTATCAACATTTTCACAGGAATTCTGAATCAGATTAAATTTTATACAGCTACTCCCAAAGTAGCCAGATCTATTCTAGGTATTTATTATATGCCAAAGCACCTGCCAGCCAAGAATGTGTTGTCAGAGATCAGCTTCATATGTCCTCAAGGAATCTCCATTACCCTGGCCTTGGGACAAGTTGTGCAGCAAAACTTGATTGTTAAATGTCTGAATGTTGCTTTCATCTGGTGTGTGAGAGGGACAGTTATCATTTGGCAGACTATATCCCAATTTAATGCATCTGACAGACAAAAGGTACACATGGTGTGACAGTATTTACCCTGGGGTAATCATTAATAATCTGTGAGTCCCTCTGAGAAATCTTTGTGGTGTGACAGTAGAAGTTTGCAACTATCTGAAGTAGTGTGATCTGTATGCTATACATATATATATATGTATATATGTTTATAAAATATACTTTAAAATATAGATTTTTCTTTTAATAAACTTATATAAACCTATCTATACCTGAGATAAATTACACATAGGAATTCAGTGGTGCAACTATTACCATAATAGTAAAAAAAATGCAGTATGTGGCAGGTTAACTAACCTCTGTATTTTATTTCTGCCTGATAAGGGGGCACAACTTGTGCTAATGATGACATTTTCACTGTCTGCAGCATCTAATATTACAGTATAAAATATCTATGACTCAAACCCTCTCGCACATTACATAACTTAGGTTTTATGTGAAATGTTTTCCAATGTTTCACTTTCACATTGATGTTTATTTTTTTTATCCAGAGATGTATCACTCAAACATCCTGTGTCTGTGATTAAGGGGATCTTTGGCCACCACATCTGCTGACAGCAGAACTGACTGCTTTAGCAATTGTGTAATAGTACAATTTTATTTCCACTTTTGATTTACTCAGAGTAGGATTAGGGATCAGCATTAAAATTAAGTGACTGGCCACTGCAAACAGCATTCTCTGAGAAGCTGCCATGTCTTTCTTAATTTAAAAGCATATTCTGAAAGTAATCTTTAGATTTCACAGTGCACTTATTCTGAACAGCAGTATCTGAGGCTATTTGAGGGCTTTATAACTGCTACCAGAGTTGACATTGTTCTTTATAAATTTAGATGAGTACAAATAAAGCTGTCAGAAATTATTTAGATCTATGAAGTGAATGAATTATAGCAATCATTGTACCTTCAGATACAGCAGCATTGGTGTGAAAAACAATCAGGTGTGAAAACTCCCAAGTCAGCCAGCAGAAGGAAGAAGGATGGAGTCCACTCAAATGTCCCAGCTTTGCAGGCTGCCCCTACTCACTTAAACCTCTCTTAATCCTTTCCCAAAATGGACACAGCTGGAGCAGTCCTTGACAGCTCTTACATGATATAAGGCAACTGTTTTCTCAGCTCAGAATATAACTACACAGAGGAGTTTCTTGGAACCTTTATATAAGCTTCAGTGGTCCTCAGTTTCTGTTTACAGAGGGTGGTAGCCACATCAGTCTGACTGTGGGCAGGGCTTTGATTTCCATTCAGCAATTTCAGCTGATTCCCTGTTACACACACACACACACACACATGCACATGGCAGCTACAGGGCTGAAACTCATCCTAAAGTAAGAATGCTCCTCAACAGCCATCAGGCTGGCAGGTTTCTTCCCTTGCAATGCTCTCTGAGAGATGGACAGACAGACTCTCTTCAGATCCCCTTCATTTGTCATCATAAACAAGAAACTGATCTCTGAGAGTATTTGGCTCTACTTCTAAGATGGTTACTACATTTTCTAATTGAAGTGAGCCTGCTGCTGATAGGCAGAGTTAACCCTTATGTCCATGCTTTTGGGGATATACTGAGCAGCTGAGCTGTGCATCTTTCAGAGGGAGTGCTATAGAGGTATTTTAGTAACCATTTCTCATGCATGCCAATGCTGCATAGATATGCAATGAGAGAATATTTATTTAAAGTAAAACTTGCTGTCCTGTGCCAGCAGCAGTCCCCACTGAAGTGGCTGTACAAGTGCTTGGTTGCAAGCCGTGCCACTCTCCCGTGCACCATCCATCCCTGTCACCATATTGCTGCACCAGGCAAATGTTGCCAGGCTTCATGTGCCACTGGTTTGCAGTGGTGGCTTCTCTGGGGTGAGCCCATGCCCTGCTGCCTGCCAAAAATGATTCCAGCCTGCCCTGAAGTAAGTGAAAACCATCTGGTGAAAAATACACCCATGTGTGATGCGTGCCAGAGCAGGGACACAGGGGAGGAGAGCAACAAAGGCCATGGTGTGCAGTGTGGAGGAAACCATTGCTCAGAGTGTCGGGAATCACAAAGAGCAGCACAGTAGAAACAGCTACATGGGAAGCAGAAAGCTGTCACATGCTCTGCTTCCACTTTCCCCCACCACCCATCCCATTGCCAGGGAGTTCTGATGGAACCATTGTGACTGCAGAAAAAATAAAGGAAGTTGACTCTGTGAAGGAGGGAGGATCGAGTTTCATGTTAAGTGTCTAGCTGTTTGTGTTTTTTTTTCTCTTGATATCCAAATCAGGGATCAGAAGCTTGTGTGGCCTGGCTATAAATAATGTAAAATTTCCCCATTTTGGACTGTTTTGTCTGTGACAACTACACACAAAACTGGTTTAAATATCCTAACTGTGTACAAAAGACTGTCCTATGAGTATTTTTTTGCATCTGCAGGAACAGTTTGTACTGACTACTTACAAATGTCATATCTGTGTACAACCTGATCTCTTCTGCAACCACAAAAGCAGCAGAATTGTGTGAGAATGCCAGGGACAATCCACCCACAATGTTAATAATCACATACACATTTAGATATACAAGGGCGATGAGCTACAGCAGGAGCTACCTGGGGGAATATGTAGAAGTGTCCAAAATTCCCATCTGGAGTAGTTCTGTGTGTCAATTATTTAATTATGGGTGTGTTGAGGAGTTCTGACCTGTTTTCAAGTCAATCTGTTGTCACAAACCAGCTTTACTATCTCATCATGCTGACGACAAGCTGGCATGTTCCTGGACCACACAGGCAATCCATGACTTCAGTGCACAGGGTGTGCAGAGGGGCACAGCCCTGATACCCACATTTGTCACACTTATAACTAGGGGATACACTTGCCTTTCATACTTAGGACTTAGTCTGACAGCTCCTGCCACTTCAAGATACTGTCCTGGTTGTAGAATTTGGAAATCTCTGTTCTTGAATTGCTAATTCAAAGAATTCATTGAAATTGAACACACATCCAATTCATTCTGGATCATACAACTTCCTGTGAAAAACTGTAATATTGTCCAAAGTAATCAATCAGTGTTTGCAGTTAAGCTTTTGTTTATGCAAACCTATGACTCAGTTCTACTATTTTAAGGGAATCACTAGCCTCTGTCACATTTGTAGCAAGACAATCTTGTAATGACTTGTAATTAGGTGTAAATTATTATGGCAACCATTACATTAACTTTAAGATTTTCTTCATCTTCATATTAGTGGATTTCACTGTTTGCATATTTTTATGCACTGGAGCACAGCAGGTATATTCATCAATCAGCCAAGACTAACAGGGAAAGCAAAGTGGCCTTGCAAAGCCTCTGGAGATCACAGTCTGTTGATTTCTTTTGCAAAGGTGAATGAGCATTGCCTCGTGGCTCTGTTTCTTCTGCTCTCCATGTTCCTAGAGACACTTTGTCTTTCTAAAGCTCTGTTTTTCTGCATCCCCAAGAATCATCCAGGCCTGCCCCAGACCTGCCACATGGGATGCTGAGCTGCTGAGGTCCTCTGAGCTCTCAGACCACAGTGCTCAGAATCAGTAGTTTTAATACAGACTTTGAGAAAGATAGTGGATTTGTCAATAATTGCTTCAGGGTAATGTTTCTGTTACCAACACTACCTTGTGCAATCTCCCTTTCCCTCAATAAGGAGAAAAAGACTGACTGAGGGACATGTCTCCATGATGGTGTCCACAGCCAGTTTAGCCTATGTTTTTACCAGATAAACAACTCTCAAATTGATGCAGGAGGCCTGAATTGGATGATAATGTGACAGGGGATGTTTTGATACTGAAAAGCACAGCAACTCCCAGCAACCCCAGCAGCAGAGCTGTAGCAGTTCAGCGGTGCCTTGAAGGGGTGTCCCACCAGCCAGTGGGTCAGCAGCTGCTGACCGCATCTAGTGTCCTCAGGGTAGAGAGGGAGGAAGAGGAAACCATATTGCTGAGAAAAGGGTTTAGAAACAGCAGAGAGAAGTATTTGCTAATAGCCTGAGGTCAGGGCACTCTGCATCTGGGGTTTTCACTTCAGGCTTGGGTTTCTAGGGATGAAGAACTGTAACTCGCTCTGTGTGTAAGTGAACAGTGCCCAGCTGAGTGTGGCTTCACTCCCTACTGAACTCCAATGAAATACCAATGGATAAATAATATCCATTTCCAATTTAATAGCTGTCTGTGAGAATGGAGAGCCGCACTGTTTAGTTTTGACCAGCAGTAACCCTGAGCAAATCAGTACCATCTGCTCTTAGCTCAGAGCTTTCCTGATCAGCATAAAATAAAATAGATGCAAAAGTTTCAGAAAATAACAGCTACCCCCAGAATTGTCAGGATAGCACCATATGTCAGTCTTCCTTTCCAATAATGTCCCCGGGGCTGTGCCCCCCATTACTCAGGAGTGACAAGGTCTGGATCTCAGGCCTGAAATGTTCTCACCCACAGCTTTGGGGTTCCAGCAAAAACAGAACAAGAATTTTGTCATGCTATTAAATTATGTTCAGCCTTGCTAACCTCTGGTGATGAATGGCTCCATCTGAATATAATGCTGCCAGACTCTTTGCATCTATATGAAAAATAGTTATAATATATCTTGAGGACCTGTCAGGGAAGGAGCTACAGCATTTTTGTGCAGGACAACTCCCTGAGGAAGCAGGATGAAATGGAACCACCTCAAAGCTTACTGCAGGAAAAAGCATTAGAGAGAGTTCAGTGGGAGATGGGTCCCAGAAGGGCCCAGGGACCCACAGCAAACAAAGAGACTTTGTTTCTGTCACACAGCCATGCCTGCTGAGGGGCAACAAGCTTGTGGAACCAAATCAGGAGCTGGAACAATGAAATGGCATGGAAGAAACCAATTTCTTATTTTTCAAATGTAGTAACACCCTCTCCCTTCCTCCTGCTTATGAGTAAACAGGAGTGGGAGCCAGCCCCTGCTGCAGCGGCACAGAAATGATGGTGGCAGTGCTGTGCTGAGACCTGGGCTTGCAGTCAGTGGGAATGGGCAGCATGGAGCTCAGCATGGGCTGACCTGACAGGAGGCAGGATCATGGAAGCAGCTGGGCACCACATGAGCTTGATGGCATTACATGGCTACTGGTTAGACTGACCAAGAGCAACACCATCCCCTCTCCTTGAGTCCTGGGAAACCACAGTCAGGGTTAAGAGTCCATAAAGATTACACACAAATTTTAGGGCCTTTATCCCAAAGGTAGGAATAAATTAGGAATAGTTTTAATCATCCGTTCAAGCTAGAGACTCTTAATACCTTTCCTTTACAACTACTCATAGTTTCTCAACACCCAGTTGAGGTTCATGCTCCACCTGCTCACTTAGGTACTTTGACCATAAAATGGGGGCATCTCTTCTTAATACAAGTCCTTGCACAAAAGTAGGTTCTGGGCTTGTTCCTTGACTCTCCCAGAACTTCTCTGCAGGCTGATACTGCTCCTGCCGTCCACTAGAAACCAGAGGGATGTGAGCTGCCATCCTTCTTCTCTGCATGTACTTCTGGCTGGCTACAGACTGCCCTGGCTGCATGGACCAGAGCCCCACAGAGCCCCCAGTCAGAGCAGACTCTCCCACATTGTTATTCTTAGTATTCTTCAACAAGCCAAGCCAAAATGGTGAAGATGCTGCATGTTCCAGCTGGGAAGGTAGAAAGAATCTGGGGAGTAAAAGAGTCTTCTTTGATATGCAACCCTGCTCAGACACAGTGAGCTATGTTCAAAGAGGGTAAGGCATGCTTTTTATTGAAGAATAAATAAAATGCAGAAAGGGATTTTCCCACCTGTATTCCAATTTTAGATTTTTTTCCACACTGTCGGCAGACAACTTTTAAGTGAGAATGAATACTTGTCTCCATGTGATATTGAAAAAAAAAGTTGCTTTAATCTTAATATGATCCCAGTTCCTTGTCAGGGATCAATTTCAAGCACAGGCACTGGGTTTAGCTGCATGGAGTTTCTGAGTGCCTCCTGATATTTAGTAAATCTGCACACAACAAGCTCAGCACATCAGCAGGGACCCGGTTGGCTTTTACTTCATGCCCTGAGAGATGCCCTTTCAAAGCACAATCTCTCAAAGACATGAACTTCTCATTCAGCATTCTACTGTTTCAGTGATCTAAACCCTAAAGTTAGATATAATCTTGACGTGCCTGACAGTCAGAATCTGTTAGGATCTGCCAGAGTCTGCCAGTCTGATCTGGGACCATGTGCAAGATGGGAAAAGGTGCAGAGGCCGAGCTAGCAGAAGGAGCAGCAGCAGTAGTTTGACAGATGATGTGAGGAAAATCACTGCCTTGCAGAGATGCAGGATTCTGTTTTATGGGAACGAAGGTGCTTAGCCCAAAGTAACGAAATCCTGAATGTAAAATCTGGGTGTGGAACATCACTCACTGAGTTTTTGGGAGAGCATTTAGACTACCTTGACTCAATCCTGCAATAAAGTTGCAAAAAAAAAAAAAAGGTCATACCTAGACACTGCACTTTACTCAGGATACTGTTGTGTGTTTCTTTGTAGGCAACACTTAACACTTTCCTGTTACTGAGGCTACATTTGTGCTAGTAAATAAACCATGTTCTCAGGCTGGACCCCTCCTGGCATCGTTCAGCTTGTGTCCGTACAGCCAAACTCCCCAGCTGCCAAATCAGATAGCTGCATCCAAACAGCCTGCAAGCATCCAGGCTCCTGCCAGCCCGTGCCTTGGCTGGGCACAATTCAGGCTGCCCAGACTTTACCCATGCCAGGGACCTTCCTGATGATTTTGTTGCTGAGCATGAGCTGGTGCTCAGGCCTCAGTTCTGGCTCCATTTTGCTCTTGGCTTTAGACTGAAGCCTCAGGTGTTGCATGGAGAAGGCTGCTCTGGCTTGAAAGGAGGGGGTGTGAGTGGTGGGGTGGGCTGGGCTGGGCTGCCCCCTCCATGCTCGGCTGTGCCGGCTGTGGCACGGCACCTGCTGCCCAGCTGGCCTGGCTTAGGAGCATCATCGCTGCCCCTGAACCACAGCAGGGATGGCAGAGATTTCCTAGCCTAAATGTGTGCATGGGGAAAATGATTTATGTTTGGAATGGTTTTCCAGGGAGGAAGAGGAAGGATGTGCTGGAGCTGAGAGCTTTCACAATAGAAGCAGAATTGTCCTGAACGGGACTTTTGGATTTTTGCAGGCATTTAGGGAATCACAAGAGATTATGTGAGCATGATGGTGGCAGTATCCCAGCTCAAGTGACTGCACAGACATGTTCCTTCAGCTGGGGGCAGAGCAGGTACCAAGGGAGCAGCCACAGACTCCAGTGGTTGGGAAGGAGGACTGGAATCAAAAGGAGAAGAAAAGGAAATCTCGTGCAAAGGACCAGATTGTGCAAGGTATTGAAGGTGTCTGTAAACAAGTCTGGAGCAGGACAGGATGGTTTGAGGCAGTGTCAGTTTTCAGGAAAGACAAAAGAGAAGGGGAGATCAAAGATAATTACTAATTCATCCCTGGACAAAGGTATATGATGCTTCATCGCCTTACCTCTGAGTCAAGCCCTGCTTGTCCCCTCCCTGTCCTGCCCCACTACTGTCTCCCATTTCTGACTCTTTTCCTCCTCTTCCTCCTCCCCTCATCCAGTCTCTGAGCACTGTCTCTGCATGTGTTGAGCATTTACTGAATGCACCAGGCAGCGGCAGCTTGGGGATACATCGGCAAGAGTGCGGTCTGTAGCACTCATTAGAACCTACCCAAGACTTATTTCACTGTTGGGCTAATCGTGGTCAGCCTGTGTGCCAAGGCATGACAACAGTGCCCTGGAAGAGGATACACAAACTGCAAGGCCACTGTGCCTGTGCAATGGCGCCCAGCTGGGATTTCCCAAATGCCTTCAAGTTACAGAGACAAGTGTTTAGCAACTTGGGCTGAGCATGAAAAGGAGCAGGCAGGATTCAGTTGCAAGGTCTTGACATTTTGGATGCCCTGTGGTGTCATTTGTGAGAGAAGTGGTGGAAATCCATTGTACAACCATGCGCTTCAGACCTCCAACGGGTTTGAGCAAAGCAGATTTTTTGAAATCACATAAGCTAAAGAGCAGTGTCAAAACAAATGGAAAGTGTTGAGCATTTTGCAAAGCACACCAGTGTCAGTCACCCTTGCCGAGTTCCTTCAGCAGTGCATGCATCCAGTCCTTGCTCACAGCTTCTCAGAGAGACCTCACTGACTTTAGAGGTATATGGACAGAAGCTTGCCAAGAGGGTCTTTTTGCCTCATTTTGCAAACTCAGCTTTCAAAATTAGTGGTAACCACCTTTTACAGTGTGCAGAACTGTGATTAGCACTCCAGCCAGGCAGAAGCTCAGATGAGGGAAGGAAAGCCTTGGGCCCAAGGGCGGCCTGTGAATGAACATATTTCCCAAAATACATCAAGTTTTGTTTTATCACAGCAAGATTGTGAAACTACATACTTCCCCTCCCAGATCAGAGATGTCTCAAAGGCATGCAAAGGGTTTGTGGCAGAAAGTGTTTCTGCTTGGCCATCTGGGCTCCAGTGCCTGAGAGGGGATTTGGCTAACCCTGAGCATGATGCCATCTGCCAGATCCATCCATTTCTCCTTTGCTATCTGTGTAATACTCCTTTTATGTACCCACAGCAAATGGCAGACCACCTGTGTGTTTTATGTTTTAAAAAGAACCCCCAACTTGTCTGGCTCTGAAATGCAGGATTAGTTGAGGAAAGTTTTCTTCTGGACATATTATTTTTTTAATGTCTGAAGCTGAAGTCATGCACAGACCCACGCTTCTATTTAAATTATGCTGACGGCATGGATAGTTCATGCAAGAGCACATGTGATTGATTGTGTATTTTTTTATAAGCTCAGTGTTTGTTTTACTGCAGTGTCAGAAACCCACAAGTCAAGATTAGGATACAATTGTGCTAGGTGCTGTGTGGATGTGATGAGGGAAAGTCATTTTACATTGAAATACAGCTTGAAATTGGAGGACTGTCTGTATCTAGGAGTGCCAGTGATTATTTCCACTCGGTTCAAATGATTTTGCCTCCCTTTTGAGAGTACCTCTCTTTATATTGCAGTGCCAATCTCATCTCAGATTTTCCAGGCTTCAGGGGGAGATGAAGTGTGTTATTTGTCATGCTGAAGGGAACATGAGCTGCATTTCAGCCAAAAGGGCCATTCAAGGGAAATTACACCACCAATACACTTTGCTGCAGAACAAGCAAACTCACATTGCTACTTGAAATTAAGAGTGAAGAACCTCAGATCACCCAAATTCCTAACATGGGAGAGCAAGCCAAGTCCTGGTTTGTTGCACACATTTTACTTAGATGTGTGCATGAGGACTGGTTTTTGGAGTGTTTCCTCTAGAGTTAGACAGAGCTTTGTTTAAAAAAAATCAGTGCTTTCAGACATAAATCTTAAAATCATCACAGTTATTTACTGATTCACTTGCTGTGCTCAACGAAATAGCAAATGATGAACGTTTAATGGAGAGCTCTCCACAACTGGTCAAGATGACTGCGCAAATATTTAACATTTCAGAGCAATCCAAGTGTTTGGGAACATCTCTTCCTTTGCCCTTCTATTTATTTTTTCTCCCATTCCGCGTGGTGTGTGTGTGTCATGGGAGTCTCTGCCTGGGCCTTGACCATGGCCTTGGCAGCTCTGTTTGTGGTACAGCTTCTCCAGCTCTGGGCTTGGATGCCAGTAGAATAAATACAAATTTGGGTTGTTGTTTTTTTTTTTTTAAGGGAAGGAGGGAAACTAGTGATAACTGTGATTATCATTCAATGTTCCTGGTAACTGGTGCAAGAGCATTTTATTCTGTGTCTCTTTAGATGGTAGTAATCGTACCTGTACACATGGACTATTAGTGTGTATTAAAATTACCTTACCAGAAGAGCAACTTTAGCAAATTTCAGTCATGTGAGAAGAACCATCAGGGCTGCCTCAGGGGGAATACCTCAACCATTCTGAGAAGTCTGCCAAGGAAATTTCACAGCTCTGGAATTGTTTTCCAGCTGCTCATCTGCCTACTGTTTTTTGACTTTCTTTCCTCAGTCTGTTCCTTCATACTATCACTTTGTGTCCAGAAGGAAGGAGGTCAGACAACTTCATGGTGAGGGAAGATTCTGTGCCTGCAAGGTAATGGCACCACTGAGCAAACCCCAGTGAGAAGTTCGGATTTTGTGCAGTCAAGGGGCTGAGCTGCCTCTGCCTGCTGAGGAGAGGTTATGATACGACATAATTCCCCTCGCCTTGCTGCTTACTTTTTAAGCTGTGTTTTGAATCCTGTGGCTTAGACCAGAGACCATATTTTCTAGAGACAGTTGACTTAGCAAGGAACAAGAAGGTTGGCGAGCTACCAGGGGAAGCTGAACAAAAAGGTGATTTTCATTCTCCAAAGGCTGCTGTGCTGACTGATGATAAGGTGCCAAGTGTTTCCTAGCTCATAGATCTGAACTCCAAATTCACAGGCCTCCTGAGGAATTTAGGAGCCACTGTTAAGCCTATTAAATCCCTCCTGATGTTTCTAACAACAGCTTAGATTTTATCACTAATAAAAGAAAACTCACAGTTCTTCTGGATTTAGTCCATCTTATCTCAACAGCTGAAGGAGAGTTTGGCTAAAAGGATAAAGACTTTGGGTTTTTTTCATTTTATCAATGTATTAAGCTATTCTCCTTGCTTCTGCCCAAAATCAGAAAGGGTTCTGAGCTACTCCTGAATGTTTGTTCTGGAGTGATCCAGAGAGTTGCTGCTCTGGCACTGTGGAACTCCTGTCCCAGAGCAGAGGCAGCAGAACCTGTGCAATGAGCTGCTCGGCCACCCTGTGGGTGACTCAGTGTGAGTGGTGCCACTGGCTCAGGTTAATTGACGAGGGGACAGGCTACTGGGGACAACTGCCTGTTCCACGGGCTGGGAGCTGAGGGCTGGAGCAGGCACCTGCAGGGGATACCATAGGAACACAGAGCCACGGTATGGATGAGGTTTGAAGGTGCCTTTGGAGATGAGCCTGTCCTTCCTGTGTTTGGTGATCAAGGGCCTTCATTCTACATCTGTATTAAAGAGAGAGAAACACAAAGTGAGCAAATACCAGTTGGTAGCTGTTCTGTAGAGCAGAATCTTTCACCAGCATCTGGTCTGAGACTGATGGATAGTGGGTATCGGTACAGTCACTGCAGACCAGCAGATATATTTTGGATCTCCATAATCTGTCAGAGAGAAAGCCCAGTTGAGGACAATAAGAAAGAACATGATTAAGTGAAACTGGATGCACATATTTAATGACAACTCTATAAAAAAATCCCTCTCTTTTTGCCTTCTGTTCTCTTCCATCCCCTCTCTGTCCTCCTCCCAAAAATCTGCCAAAGCATTGGCAGTTTTTCATGAGAAATATTTCCATCCAGGAAATCAAATACTGGCTATCACAATTTACTTGTTACAGGCTCATCTCCACCAGTTCATTTAACCAGTGTGAGAAATGTGTCCTGCTCATATGGTGAAGAGAAAGGTGGGGGGAAGACTGTTTTAGGTAAACTTTCCCCAAACCTACTGTAATATTAATTTGAAATGAGTGTGTACACTGCATTCTGAGCAGGATTTGACCAACACAAAACACAGAAGCAGCCATATCTGTTCAAGATCAAGATGAGTCTCAAGAATGGCTTTTCAAACAACACACTGTAATCAGATAAATCCATACACATGGAAACAGAATCTTGGGGGCTACAGGAGGGTTTTAAGCTTGCGGTTTACAAACATTTCCTGGTGTTTTCTTCACTAGTTAGAAAGAGGAAAAAATGCAGTCATAAAGGACAACAGAAAACCACACTTTCTTTGGGGATTTTTTTTTTGCTTTCATTTTTAGAAAACTGACCGACCTCCAAATATTTTAAGCAAAATGTTTACACGAATGCTTTAGGAGCACTGCTTTTTACTACTGTCAAATCCAGTTGTGCTCCAAGAACCGCACAGTCATAGGCACCTCTTGCTCTAAAGGAGTAGAGCAGGGTTTCAATCCTAGTCTGAAAAATTGAGCAAACAGGCTGGATAACTTATTCTAGCGACAGTTGGGTAAACAGCTTAGGTGATACATAAATCTTACCACATGCAGGAATGACACATGGTAAGGCTTTAGTAGAATGCTTGCTGGATTCCAGTGTTTCCAAGTCTGTTGTGTTTACATATGAAATGCATTCACATGCACACGTGTATATAGAGACACATGCTGCTGCCTGCTGTGTTTCTTCTGTGTAATAAGGATATTTATCTTTTTTTGTCCCTGTGCTCATGGGAGAAGCAACCCATCTGAGAGGAGCTGGTGTTATTACAGGTTGAATACACCAATTTTTTGTTGGTGATAAGGCAGTGGGGAACTTTTTCCGAATTACTTTGCTGACCTGTTAGCTGGATGTCTTCCTTGAAAGCTGTGCTGTAGCAATTTTACCATCAAGATGTTTACACACAACTGTTGGTATTGAATGGATGAGCTTTAAAGGACTATCAGGATGTCTATAAAGCTCGTGCACTGAAATTCAGTTTATTTTGTAAGCTCTCTTGGAAAATAATTTCTTAGTATAAACCCAGCTCACTTCTGATAAAGCCTTTCCATCCTTTTAGTCCTAAGGATATCACCAGGAGCCTCAATGTTGCAGAAAGTGTACAGTCAGTGCTACCTGTAGTTTTAGATGCTGGATGTAATGAGCCTACAAAATCCAATTATGCGACCAAAAGACTAGGGTGGAAATTACATCATGTCGACTGCGTGGCAGTCTGGGTTGACCGCTGGATCCAGCAGTTGTACAAAATATTATTTTACAAGTTTTCAGCAGCAAACCCTTTTATAAAATGCTTCATTTTCAACTAATATTGTTTTGAAGATGGTTATGGACACACTTTTCAATTCTTGCCACTATCCAGGTGAAATCTGTCCCCAACATGAACAGCGCTTTTACCTACAGCAACAGCAAAAGTTGTACAAAGTGTGAACATGGAAAACTGGTTCAAGATCCAGTTTCCATGAAGGTTCAAGGACCCACTTACACTAAGCCACTCTTGGAACAAAGGCCCTGCAAAAAAATCCCATGAAGACTTCAAACAGAGGATTGTTTAACTTCATACACCTAAGTAGTCTCTTAAAGCCAGAAGAATTGCACAGGCTTAAGATCAGCATATCCACACATGATCTGCCAGTTTAGGACCATAAAGTGGCTGATAATCTGATTATGTATTCATACTTGATGCAAACATTCAGGAAATCAGACACCTTCTGATCAAGATCATTTTTCCCAGAGTAGAAGCGTGTCATACAATCTCTTCCCTGACCTTACAAAGCTCAGTATAGCTCAGTACCAATGGAGTCTGGCTTCTGACCCTCGTCTTGAGGACTTTTTGAGGCAGATCCTGAATGTGGCTCCTGATTCTGGAATCTCAGAAGAGACATGTTTCAAAATACTTTAAAATCAAACTGCTATTTTTCTGTTCATGCACATGGAAATGGCTGAGTCCAAAGCCATATACTACAGACATGCACATATCCCTCATTGTATTTTCAAATAAATGTCATTCAGAAGTATGCAAATGAAGAAACTGGAGAATAATGCAGAAGAAATAATCATTAGATAATGATTTAATTCAGTGATACATCATTGATTAACACATGTAACAAAGTGCTTGGGTTTTCAATTAATATAACTGAGATAAAATATCTGAGAGCACTGCTCTTGACATTTGATCAGTGGCATGTTTTGAGTTTCTGGAGAAGACTTAAAGGTTAGTGCTATATTTCATCCTTCCAAGCTCTGCATTCAAAAGCTCAGTCCCATGAAACATCACCTGGTGCCAAGGAAAGGCAGTAATTTTTAAAAATCACATTCTGATATAAGCTGTGCAGAAGTCTCAGCCAGAATCTTCTTTGCAGACAAAATCAGTGTCTTGAAGAATGGCTTAAATCAGATGAAGTATTTTTGAAGACAGGTGCAAGATGGAAAGGAGAGGAGAGGAGAGGAGAGGAGAGGGAACTAATAAGTCTTGGATAGCAACCTGGCCACCAAAAGAGGAAATGGAAAGAAATCCAACTGGACAGGGCAGAAGGGGAGGTAAAAGATCACTTTCCACTCACAATAACATAGTCTGAGAAGTAGAGAAACAAAAAAAAAGGGGGGAGATTTAGCATCCCCTGGAGAGATTTCATGGGCTGAGTCAAAATATCTGGAGGAGGCAGGGGCTGGAGGGATAATAGTTGTAGGAAATGTATGGATGTAGGGATAACTACCCCACTTATGCCAGTTACTGGGCATTGGGACAGTGAGGAAACCCTCCTCTGGACCTTGTGTGGACTGTCAGCCCAGCACCAACCTGGCTGCAGAGGGAAGGATGATGGGGCAGATATCAGAGACAGTTTGTGTGGGATGTGCTCCTTCTCCAGAGCCTGAGGTGGTCTGGGGAGAGAGCCTTGAGAACAGCACCAAAGTGCAAATAAGCAAAGCTGGTCTGCATCCTGGGAAGTGCTAAACAAAGGGGCTTGTGCTGAACACCTGCTGCAGCTGTGGGGTGACTCCTGCCCCAAGCTGGAAGAGACATAGGGGAAGCAAAACATCACAGAAACATCACTGTGGTGATACCTTTAACAGGAAGGCTGAGTCCCTGGCACTAGAACTGAAGAGAGTCTTGTGAAATGCCAGTGGGAGGATGTGTGTCTGAGGATCACTTCTGGTGAAATACAGCAGCACAGCATTCACTAAGAGCCGAGGTGTGAGCTGCTGAGAACTGGTGGCAAGCTGTGTGCTGGCTGGAAACAATAAACTGTCCTACAGGTAACTCTTGTGACTCATTAGATAACACAGTCCTTGTCTCAAAACGCTGTCCTTCATGGATTAGAAGAGAAAAATACATATGTAGAAATACTAAAAATACCTCTGCCTCCTTCACGCCTGCCTGACAAAAGGACATCTCCAGCAGGTGCACCTACACAGCAGGCACAGGTCTTGCAGAGAAGACTCTGTGCTTGCAGTCTTCATCCTCACACAGCAAGAGATACTTAAAAATAGCTTGTACTACACAAACGTCTTAAAACCAGTCAAGGAGGACTTACAAAACCATCTCAGGTGCCTTTTTACACATGCAGCTGTTTGTGCCTTGTTTTTCTGTCTTTATACAAGTCAAGAAGAGATAGGAAGATGTAATTTGTAGTGCGGTTATAAGGTACAAAACAAAGCATCAGATGTCCCCCAAAGACATGATTTTAAACTCTCCTTCTAAGGTGGGATCTGATGAAACAATAGAGATTTTTTATCTTGTCAGGTAAAACTTTACCAACTTCATTGCCATCATGCAGTCAATAAAACAAGACACGTTTCTGAGGCAGTTCACATATAATAGATGTTGGGTTTTTTTCAAACACAATATAAAAGCCTTTGAAGAATAACTCTTGGATTTCATAGAATTGCATTGTAAAAGTAACTTTTGCACCCTGTTAAGGAAATTCAGAACCAGGAATGGGATGAACATATACATTTGCATTTAATGGTCTGAGCTGGGAAAGGAAATACTGCTGTATTTGAACATACAGCCCTAATGAAAGAATAAAGAAGCAAGAAGCCTGTAGAAGCAGCTAGCATTTCTCACTGAATCAAACTCTTAATGTCTGTGCCCTTTGAAAGAGGAGTTTCAAGCAATACTGATGACATCTGGTTTGTTCTCATTCCTGAACCTTCTTGCCTGTAACAGCACAGAATAATCAGAAATTCCTTGTGCTCTTGGCTGCTTGCTTTTAAATTAGCATTCCAAGACAAAATTGAGAATTTTGTTAAACAGTCACACAGACTGGCAGATTTTTAGATTTTTTGTTCTTCAGTCTAAAATTCTTCAAAGCCTTAGTCTTCCCAAAGGAATAGTTAAAAAGAAATAGTGGGCTTGAAGTGCTAGCAGAGATAGTCCTTGTAGAGGAGAAAGCTCCTGTGTCTGGACTTCTTGTGCAAATCTAGTTGCAAGGTTAGTTTTTAGTCCCAGGAAACCTTGGGATCTTATCACACCAGAAATGGGTCCATCCAGGCTAAACTGCTGTGCATAGAAAGGACAGGATCAGCCACCTCACAGGACTGCTGACAGCTTTGAACTGGGCAGAATGAGAAGCTTTCATGCCTATCAGCTGGGTGCCCTTTAGCAGCTCTGGATTCACACCAGGTTGAAGGTGAAAAGTGATGGGCATGTGTGGAGTGGCTGTACCCTCACACTCATCGATTCTCTCCTCAAACTCACACATACATATATATGTCCATGCATATGTATGTTTGTATAAATACACTGCATTTCTTAATAATTACATTATTTACATGTAATATATTGTACATGTAGTCTGCCGTGTATATACTTTTTATCTACAGCTCTCCCTATAAACATGGGTGTCTGTACACACACACACACAAACACACACACACACATGATCACAGCGTTATTTTAAATTCCAGTGGTACTGGAGTTTCCAGGGTCACAATAATGCAGCCAGACCCTGCATGTGCTGAGCAGAACCGCACACCCACACCGCACTCAAGAAATGCTTGTTTACAATCTGCCAGGTAAACTGTTACGTACAAAGCTGCAAGTACCAACAGACACCCATTTGGCAACCCAAGGTTGAAGCAGGTGATAATGACATAGCTTTGTCTTAGAGTAACCCCTAACACAGGGGAAGCTTCAAAGATTACAGCATCACATTGTTTTTAATGAAATCAGATGGGAGCATGATGCAACCCACACTGACAAGGGGTGAAGCAAAAGAGTGGGTGTTCCTTGGCTGCTGGCAGTGGGGTCTGCACTGAGGGCTGGTGCCGTGTGCTGGAGAGAAGGATCTCAGTACACACTGACAGATTTGCCAGTCAGCCCTGGGTGTGTTGCTGGCTGCTAGATCTGGTCTCTGGTGAGTTTTTCATCAGAAAATTGCAGTTGTCAGAGCTCCTCTAAGTGAGCAGAGATGATCCTCATGCCAGCTTATGGCCCTGGAGGAGGAGAAGGGTCAGTGGCAAGGTTCCAGACAACCCTTCATCCTGGCTCCACAGCACAGGTGTCTGCCCCACTCTGGGTCTCCCTGGCAGAGGAGATCTGTGGGCAGGCTCCACCTGCCACCCATGCTGCACTGGGCTGCCCAACACATCCGAGGGTACGTGGAGCTCTGGTGGCATGAGCTGAGGCTGCTACAACATCTGCGTCCTGTGAGCAAGCAGGAGCAGCCTGTGGCAGCACTGCACATGGGCATGGAGGCAGAGGTAGGGAGGCAAGGATGTGCAGGGACTGTGCTGAGGAAAGGCCATCCCCACCCATTTTGCTGTCTTTCTGTCTCTCTGTAGACATACACACCTAAAAGACATTACACAAAACACACATAGATTCATACATATAAACAAACACACCTACATGCTTCACACACACACACACATATCCTTTCCAAGAATATAATGGAAGTTCTGTTTGCAGTTTTCTGGTGCTCTCACAATCAAATTACACAGGAAGGGGGTGGCATAAAGCCGAATTCAGAAAGTGATTTACCTTTTCAGCTATTGTTTGATAAATTGAGTGGTGTTTGCTTAAAGGTAATTGTCATTAATTAACCCCAGCTGGCAACTGATCCCCACACAGCCACTGGCTCATTTCCCCAGGGGGGATGGGGGGGAGAATTGGAAGAGTAAAAGAGAGAAAACTCATGGGTTGAGATAAAGACAGTTTAAGAGGTAAAGCAAAGACCCTGTGTACTCAAACAAAGAAAGCAAGGAATTCATTCACCACTTCCCAAGGGCAGGCAGGTGTTCATCCATCCCCAGGAAAGCAGGGTCCCATCATGCATTCAGGTAACTGGGGAAGACAAACACCGTCGCTCTTAACATACCCCCTTTCCTCCTTCTTCCCCCAGCTCTATATGCTGAGCATGATGCCATGTACTCTGGAATATGCCTTCGGTCAATTGTGGTCAGCTGTCCTGGCTGTGTCCCCTCACACCTACTTGTGTACCCCCAGTCTCCTCGGTGGTGTGAGGGACAGAACAGGCCTTGACTCTGTGCAAGCCCTGCTCAGCAATAACAAAAACATCCTCAAATTATCAACACTGTTTTCAGCATGAATCCAAAACATAATCTCATACCAGCTATTATGAAGAAAATAAACTACCCCAGCCAAAACCAACACAGTATGGCAACACCTATTTGCCAAAGAACTAGCTGCAGGAATGTTGTGAGAAGGTGGAATCAGAGAGCAGAGTAATAGGAAACACCCCTCTTCATATTGCTGTGATGCCAAGGAGAATGTTTCCTACCCCACTGCCTTTACTCTGCTTTTCAGAAGTTGTTGGTGCTCAAATAATACTTCTGTGATCTGTACTAGTATGTGAAGGCACTTAGAAGTTCTCTTCTTTGGAGGCTTCATGCATTCAGGTAACTGGGGAAGACAAACACCGTCGCTCTTAACATACCCCCTTTCCTCCTTCTTCCCCCAGCTCTATATGCTGAGCATGATGCCATGTACTCTGGAATATGCCTTCGGTCAATTGTGGTCAGCTGTCCTGGCTGTGTCCCCTCACACCTACTTGTGTACCCCCAGTCTCCTCGGTGGTGTGAGGGACAGAACAGGCCTTGACTCTGTGCAAGCCCTGCTCAGCAATAACAAAAACATCCTCAAATTATCAACACTGTTTTCAGCATGAATCCAAAACATAATCTCATACCAGCTATTATGAAGAAAATAAACTACCCCAGCCAAAACCAACACAGTATGGCAACACCTATTTGCCAAAGAACTAGCTGCAGGAATGTTGTGAGAAGGTGGAATCAGAGAGCAGAGTAATAGGAAACACCCCTCTTCATATTGCTGTGATGCCAAGGAGAATGTTTCCTACCCCACTGCCTTTACTCTGCTTTTCAGAAGTTGTTGGTGCTCAAATAATACTTCTGTGATCTGTACTAGTATGTGAAGGCACTTAGAAGTTCTCTTCTTTGGAGGCTTCATGCATTTAACTGGAGGGGTGGCAAGGGCAGCTTCCAGGCAGAGGGGGTGGATGCTGTTTGAAGGCGTCCCTTAGGACCGAATGTCCCTGGGTCTGCCCTGACTCTGCAAATCCTCCAGGCCAGAAATAGAAATATACAGTCACAGTCCAGAGCAAAAGCAATCAAATTTTGTATAAGCTGCCAAAAAAAATCAGCCTGGGTTGTTCCAATGAGCAGGCTGGTGTGGGAGCCCATGCAAGCAGTACTAGTGCAAAAGCCTCAGGAAAACTCACTCCTGGAGAGAAAGAACCCACTCGTGATTTTTCTGAGGGGTGATGTCTCTTTGAAATAGCACTCATTTTCCAAAGAAACAGCCTTCCTTGGGGCCTGGCAAAGAGGATGAGGTGACCAGCTAAACCCTTCACCTGCACAGCACAGCACAGATGATCATAGAAATGCTGGGACAGGGTGCCATGGTCTTTGCCTGAAAGGTCTGATCAGGGCACTGGTGATGGCAGACCAGAGTCTCAGCATGCTCATGCCAGAAGCCAAGCTAAGGGATGTCATGTAGAGGCTGCCCACAATGTCCAGGTGTGGTCTTGGTATGGGCATCCCTGGAGCAGGGAAGCTCTCATGAAGGGTTTGTGATGTTGGAAGTGAGCTGCAGGGTCATTCCCACTGAAGGCCACTCCTTGGTCTATGGTGAGAACAATGAAGGTTGCATTTGCATTGGAAATGGGCTTTATGCTCACTTTACGTAATGAAATGTTGTGATCTTTTTGGGTTCCAGTTTCTAGTTACTTTTCTTGTCCATGACTTCCTCTAATACTGTATCATCTTCCTCCAGATAATCTCTGGTGTTGTCTGGGCATTTGGTGGGCCTGTGCAGCCCCCATGAAAGCCCCTTCTGGCCAATTTTTATGACAGGTTGCAGTGGATGAGATGGGGCTGCCAGCCCACCAGGGACCCTTCCACCACCACCTGCTCAGCGCCACACGGATCAACCCAAGCTCCCACACACTACAGCCGAGCTGTGAAAGTTTGTCCTTTCCTCTGATGCCACCAGAAAAATGTGATGGAGGGCATTCGGCCAAGACCTCGTCACCCCAATCACCCTTCTGTTGTTTTGCCTGTTCTAACAGAAGGCTTTGCTGGATTCTTTGCTCTGCTTTACCCCAAGCTTGGGGTAAAAGACAATTTCACTGACCCTACCACATGCCAGAGTGACCTGGGCCACAAGCAGAAGCAATTTACCATGTCTTCTGCTCTCCCTCTTCCCATGGGGGAGCTTGGCTCCCTCCCTCCCGTGCTGCCTCCCTTGCCGTAACCCAGCCCAAATCCTGCATCTGGCATTTTGTGGAAGAAATTGTCTCCTTTGATCTGCTGATCTTTGATCATCTAATGTAACTAAAGATCATGAATTAATGCTGCTGCCATCTCACAGGGAGCCCTAGTTAAAGATATTCTGTTTGGTGTGCTGTCGAGATCTCTGATAACAGCATTTTTGTGACTGGATAAATAGAAACCGTGTGTGGAGAGCAGGGTTGATGGGAAGGTGACAATAGCCCCCGTGTCAAGGATTTGGCTAATTATAGAGTAGCAGCTCCTCTGCTGATGCGAATTGTCACAGCCCTGCTGGAAAGCACAAGCCATAAAAATTCACATCAGCTGAAGACACTTCCCATCAGCCAAGAACTTGCTGCAGCTTTGTCTCTCTAATATAAATATTTATGTGGATGGATCTGGCTCCATCTTGCAATTTGACAGTCTATGAAATACATACAGCTTCAGCCCCCCTCACCCCTCTGCTTCATTATAGCTCTTATAGAAAGTATTATAAACAGAGCTATTGCCTGACACTAGGATTTTTATTTGAATCTTGATTCCATGACAGTCAGATCATATTACTACTGCCAACAATTAACATGCTTCTGAATTGCCTCTGTTATCCCTGGGGATATAAGATGCACAGATTCATTCTGAGACATCAAGAGATCCAGAAAAGAATTGTACATTTCAGGTTGAAATCTTCCTTGCGTCTTGCTTATCATCTTTAACAGAGCACAAATGAATATGCTATGTTTTTAGGAAAATGCCTGCTTAAAGCCTAGAGATCATGATGAATATTTAAAGAAAGAACAGAAGGAAATGGATCACTATTTTTCCAGACATTTTCTGAAGGAGTGCTTGTGAGCATGGATGAGAGACTAGAGACATGGCATCACAGACCAAGTCAGGTGGAGGAGTACTTCTGCTCAACACCAGGCTGTGGCACACAAATACTGAGGTTTAAATTCTTTTGGGACCTCCAGCTGCACCCCTAGGCAAGGCTGGGGCTGCCCCAGGCTGTCAGGAGAAGCTGCTCAGTGCTCATGTCACAGAAAAGCTGCAGACATGGCTCCAGCCTGGGCTGGCTCTATCCAGTGCTCACACAATGCAGCTAGCACACACCGACAGCATCGTGTCTCATTAAATGCAGAAATGCTGAATACCAACTTCTTTTACCTAAGGCAAACATGGTAAATTGAATTCCCTTGTGTCCCAAAAGAGGATTTGAAAGCATATCTTCCAGGAGTCATGTGCTGGCAGCTTGTGGATGTACCCTCATGCTGAAGCTGTCTGATGGCATAAAAATGGGCATCAGACATCCCAGGGATGTCAGAGAAACAAGGACACAAGTAGCTGGCACTGGTCTGGTGGTCACTGTGCTCCCCCAGGCAGGGGATTCCCAATTTCTTCTCCGTATTGCCCAGACTGTCCTTCCATGGTAGCATACCAAGCCTTGGGATAAAGGAGTAAACATGGGGAGAAGGTCTCAACACCCTTCTCCCACCCTGGTCAGGCATTTGGGCTGTGTCTGGCCAGAATGGAGCCAGCTTTCCCCACAGCAGCCTGTACAGTGCTGAGTTTTGATTTGTGGCTAAGCCAGTGTTGACAGCACACCAGTGCTTCAGCTGTTGCTGAACATGCTTGCACAGCATCAAGACTTTCTCATTTCTGCACTCTGCTTTCCCCCAGTGAGTAGGCTGGCAGTGAGAAAAGGACTGGGAGGGAGCACTGCTGGGACAGCTGGTCTGAACTGGCAAAAGGGATATTCCATACTGTGTAACATCATGCCAACCATAAAACTGGGGAGAGGAAGAAGGGGATATTTCAGGTTTCTGAAGGTGCTGTTGCTCAGTGAGTGGCTTGACATTGGTCTGCTTGTGGGAGACGGTGACTGATTTCCTTTGTGTTACTTGTGGGGGTTTTTATCTTGTTCCTTCACCTATTAAATTGCCTTGATTTCAAACCACAAGTTTTCTTGCTTTTGTTTTCCCTATTGGGAAGAAACACAATTCTATGCTGGTATCTGTGGAATAATGAGAAATATTTTCAAGTGCAGTAAAGGACACTTCCAAAGAACAGAATTAAAAGAAAGCAAACCAAGGTCTGTGGAAATATGATGTGTTACATTCAAAGGACCATCTAAATTTCCTGCAAAAAAGAAATGACAATGGCATGCATTAAATATAAATCAACACAAAGTATGAGAGAAAAATAGTGTACAATAGTTCAATGTACTAAAAAAAGGCATGAAGGCTCAATTTTTATTCTCTATTTCAATGTAATTGTAGAAAGAGAAAATATATTTTCCCATGAGAAAAAAACCACATTAATGATTCCTTCTTTTCAAAAGCAAGCAGGAGAATGCGATGTGACAGGCATAAATGTGTATAATGTCTAAGAATTCTAACTTGAAAGATTTCAAAGCAGCAGCAACTCAAAACTCATAGTAGTAGTAAAATCACACTCCTAAGATGCTGAGAATAATTGGATTCATATTTGGATTTGAAGTAAACTATGACACCAGAGAAACCACTCAGTCAAGAATATCAGTACTTGCCAAGGACAACAACTCAACAACTTATTTGTCTCATGTGAATGTTGTCATTGTACCTTAATGAGAGGGGGAAAGGGGATGGTCTGGTGCAAAAGGTGCTAGTATGAAATCTAGGTTCAATTCTTCATAGCTGTCCTCTGTGCAGAGCCCTCCTTTGTCCAGACAAGCAATTAAGCTGAACAACACAAAAAGCGTTTTCTTAACTAACTCCCACCAGACTTTCCGGGAAACAGAGGCAGGAGTCAGGCATTCCTCATCTGGGCACTGGGCAGCTGCCTATCCTCACTCCTTGGTGTTTCTGCCTTGGCTAAGTTGCTGGGAAAGACAGTGCCATAAGAACCAAGAGTACTCTGGACAGCTGTGGGTTAATTTGAGAGGATCCTGCTGCAGACACATGCCCAGCATCTACAAGAACCAAACCATCAGCCCTTGGTTAAACAGCAACCCTGGTACATGCACACCAAGGCACTGGTGGCCTCCAGGTGGTTCCAGTAGTGATGGCTCTGGAAGAAAAAGACTGGAGCCACCACAACTCTCATGAGATGACAGGTGACAAACAGCTGAGGCTCCTCAGCACAACCCCAGACAGAAAAGACGGTGTCAGAATTTTTTTAGTCTTTCAGACACCATCAGGCAAGACTGGAGCAGATGTCAGGAAATCAGCTGATCCAGCCTCCTGCCCTGTTGCCCTTATAGCACTTCTGAACAAAAGCTACAGAACATTTTCTTAAATAATTTCCAGGCATGAAGGTATTTCTGTAGGAAACTCAGTGTGGGCAAGGTGTTCAAAGTGTTGCAGAGAGCAAGGGATCAGGAGTGTGGCTAATTCATGCCCAAGGTGAAGGGGAGATCAACCATTTCAGCCCCCAGGGATGTCCCAGTTGCTGACCCACATCCACACATGACATGTCAGAAGTTCAGCAGGGCAGAGACAAGCTATGGAGCCATAATACAAATTCTGGGAACGTGTCACACAAGGGCATTCCAGAAAAAAAATAAAAAGGCAAAGCAGGACTGGGTCCTAGCTGCAGTCTTGCCAGTTATTTCCTCTAATAAAATGCAAGCAGCTCACCCCTGTGCTTCAGTGTCCACATCTGCAAACCAAAGCAAATAGCATATGCCTAGTTCAACATGGCCATTTGCTGTCATACTGCAAAGAGCTAAGAGTAATTTCGTGTCATTAATGTTGTCTAATTGTGTGTTATCCTCAATAACTATGGATGTGGCAAGATGAGCTCATAGCCAAAAACCATTTTTCATATGCTGAATGGCCCTATCTAATGGGACCAGATGAAACAGCAGCACCTGCTTAACTCACCCTCAACCTTCAAAGGGTTTAAGCAGAACTTTCCTTGTGCAGCATGAAATTGTGTTGCAGTATTGACCACCAATCCCTCAGAGAGAAAATACAGTCCCTGCCTCATCTTGTTAAGAAATGTTGGAGCATAAAAACAGCCTCACATGGCTTAACCTCCTTCTCTTCCTCAGTCAACAATAAAAATTCCTGCCTGACTTTACTGGTAAAACATTTCCTACTGCCTGGGCCGCTGGAAGGCACAAAAGGCTTTTCTCCCTGAATTACAATTGTAATTGTATCATGCAAGCAGTTAAGCAATGGAAAAGAGCTAGAAACCCACAAGAAACCAAAATAGAGGCCCTCACAGAGCACACATGACTTTGCATTTTTTTCTTCAAAATTATAAAAGAACTGTCCTAGCCAGTAGGGTTAGCCAAATTTTAAATCCCTGTGATACTAAATGTCATAGCCATGACACAACTGGGTTTGCATAATGGCTTTTTGCAAATTTGCAAAACATAGATGACTTTTCCAAATGTTAGCCACGGCTATTTTTATCTCATGGCTAAACTCTAGCTCCATAGGAAGGCCATTCCACCAAAATATTGGATGTTTCACAGGCAAACACACATCTGGGAAGCTGTGGACTATTTTACATTTATGGGCCCAGATATTTTCCCCAACAGATGACGGATTCCCCTGTGACAAATTTAAGTCTTCTGACAATAGGCTTCACATTTTCTGGTTACTTGCCTTGTACCAGTGGGATTTAATGGGCTGCAGGTTGAAAGCTGCTAATTTAAATATCAATCAACTTAATTCTGCAGAAGGATTTGTCATACCTTGAGAGAAAGAGCTCAGCCCTTGCAGATGCAAGGAGGAGGGGAATGGAGGATTAATTTGTGTAGTTATAGGGTGGTTATGGGAGGCTTCTTACCAGGATTTCTTGTTTCAGAGATCTTTTGGGATGCAAGGCTGAGGGATCGCAAGACCCCAAGAGTATCAAGTGAGAACTGCACCAGGCATCCCCAGCCCGAGAACAACCACCCTGCAAAACGCCTTCCTCGTCCAGGGCTTACACCTGAGCTCCGTGGCCACAGGTAGAATTCCCGCATCCACTTTAGATCAGCATCATTCTGGCCAGGACTAGACACCTCCGCACCTCTCTTGTGGTGTATCTTCCTCAGTTGTCCTCTCCCTGCCTTTTGTCCTGGGCACTTTTCCCAACAGACTGCAAGGGGACTCAGCCCAATCTGCATCTAGTCCCAGCTTAACTCTGGCTCCACAAACAAGCCTGCAGTTAGAACATCATCTGGGATGAAAAATGTGATGTACTAAACACCACTCCCCCGTACCACCCCCCTGATTTTGGCCTGGGCTGTAACTTTGGGGCAAACACGAGGTTAGATGCCTGGCCAGGGACATGCCCTGTATGTGAGGATGGTTTCCAGAAACAAGCTAAATTAAATGTCCTGCTATCCAGCTGGATTTATGCTGTGCTTGCCAAGAAGGAGGTGCAACATGAATGTCCCGTTCTCACTTGTGGGCTTTGATGAAAGTGAGCAGCATGGGAGAAACTGCAGGAGAGACCTTCCCTGGGCTGCAGGTCAAAAACACGTATTACAGGTAAACAGCTGGAGAGGTGGCCCTAGGATTCGTCTGTTCTTCTCTCTGTGTCTTATCCCTGTTTCTGCAACTTTTTCCTGCATGGTATATTTCTCAGAGTCCTACATTGCACAAGACAAAAATTTGGGACTGCACAAAGTTATCAGTCTGCAAGTGGGAATTGTATCCCAAAAAAATTTGCCCATGGACCCTTGTCCTACAGACCATAGGGCAGCTTAGGAAGCACCACCCTGCAATATTTGGTTGTTGCACAAATTCCAGGAAAGCATTCCGTGAACTAGATACCTTTGGGATTAGCCTATTACAGGACCTTTCATTGAGGCATGTGATATAAAGCCTGATTTTAGAGTCAGAATCTTTCAGTCTAAGCTGTACATGCAGTGTTGTGCAAGACGATGTACAAGGAAAAGAAGCGAACCGCATTGTCAGACACTGATGGGTCTTTTGCTGTCCCTTTAATCTGGAAAGTTTTACTTCTAGTTTTGGAGTTGTTGCTCACAATCCTCTTGTAGACTTTACTGATTTTCTGTGAGCTTTGGTCCTGTAAATATTAACTGCTATCAATTTGTTTGATGTGCCTGTTGCTGCTCAAGGGTCTGAGTACTTCGAACCTTAACCTAAATAATGCAGTGTGACTTTGTTCAGGGGGAGCCAGCGAGAACCTTTCAGCTCCTGCGTGATATGAATCACAAGTGAAACCAGAAAACGTGTAGCTGGAGTTAGTTGTATAACAGCAGAGCTGCATTACACAAGTGCCCAATCCTCTGCTGAAGTTAAATGGCATACTTGTAAATCAGGGGACACCACCAGCAATGATGGGATGGTCAGCAGGTTGTTGTTGGACCTTGCTTACTCATTGACTAAAAAGAGTTGCCAAACTGGTGCTTTGCCCTTCCCCTCACCTCGGGCCCTGATTCAATTTTGTTATGAAGACAAGGAGAGGGTTCCTACTTGTTTTGCTCCACCGTTTGCTGAGGGCAGTCGCTGGCTGTGGGACAGGGCAGCACTCAGCCAGGGCTCTGCAGGGGAATGCCATTGAATCGCATCCAACAAAGTCCTTCACCGCTGCCGCAAACTCTTCCTGGAGGCACTGTCAGGTCAGGCTTGTCTAACCCCCCAGGAGAGGCTGCTCCTCCTGGGGCAGTGCTCCCTGCTGTTGGCTGTGTCAGGCTCTGGGATCCCATCTGGGGACAGCCTGGGCACCAATGCATCATCACCACCTTGCTGCACATCAGGGTCAGGCTGTGGCACTGAGCTGTGCTGCAGGGCATGGGGACAGGTCAACCCACGCCAGCGGTGCTCTGGGCAATGTCAGGGTTGGAGGCTAAAGCTCTGGGCACAGTAGTGGGAGCACTCAAGAAGCTTCCCTGCTCCCATAGCACAGCCCCACACAGGCTGCAAGCACCACAGTCCAAGGGTTCACCTGGCAGCTGTGAGGGACAGTTCAAAACAGTATTTGCTTTCAGGTCATGTCAGCACAGGTTTCTGTGACTCTGAAGCACTTCCTTCTATGCTGTGCCATGTGCCTGGGGCAGGAGCCCACCCAGCTGCACCTGCAAGATATGTGGATACAGCTCCTTGCTGCTGGGGCTGGGCACATTCTCTGCTGTGTTTCCCTTGGGATGAAATGCTTGAAGGATTTTGTCCATCCTTTGTCACCTCCCGCTGCTGTATGATGCTCTGAGTTTCTATTTTAAGCAGAAACAGTCCAAATGAGTATGTCACAGTTAAGGTGACTCATGCCTCAAGACACATTCCTCCAGATTTATAATCTGATTTTTGAAGCCTGAGCAGCCCCACTGCACACTCCAGGCATGCCTGAGTAACTTGTAATAACCCTCTGAGGAGGTTAAGGCAACCCTGTTTAAAGGTATTTCTTTCAGAGCAAGAAAAGTAAAATTGCTCTGGCCAAACAGATGTGAGAGCACCGATCAAGGAAGGCCAATGTGGTTTTTCTGCAGTTTTTTTCTGCAGAGCACTGAGCTGAGGCACCTGTGTTTTGCAAGCACCAGCCCATCAAACACAGTGCCCCAGGGTGGTCCTAGCAGCCCCTGCTGCCTGCCAGCCACCAACTATGGTCTGGGGTCCCCGTGCACCTCTCAATGCCTACTTCCACATTGCAATTTTCTACCCAACTTGCACTGAAGAGAGCAAGAAAAGCCCTGCAGCATCTATCAGGTGTTCAGGGAGGTCACTGCCTTAGCCCTGCCATGTCTGTACCATGGTCTGTTGTTGGTGCTCAAATATTGGTCATTAGCAGGAGGGCTCAGCCTGGGCACACCCTGTGCCTGCTTGCACCAGTGCACCCCAAGTGCTGAGCAGGAGGGCTGTTCTTCTGGTTTGGTAGCCTTTTCCACTCCCTTGGCAGAGGCCTGAGCAATGACAGAATTGGGTGGGGTGACAGGGGATCAGGACCCTATTTTTCTACAATAGCTATAGAGTAATAAATACGCCAGCATGAATCAGCTGGTGCACAAAGACACTCAGGTCACTCAGGTCAATGAAGTGTAACTCTACATTGTTTAAAGAACATCTGCCTAGTGACAGTGTGCAAGAGTTGGACAATGCTGAATTGAGGTTCAGTTTTCACCTGCTAAAGGGCTTTTACAGGTGTCTTATACCTCCCTGGCAAAGTTTGCTGAAAGATGAGCTGTGAAGACAGTGATTTCATGGCAAGAGGCAGAGGATTAGCCCATATGCCTGAGCCATAACTCCCACCACTGGCAGCCTGGTGTATGCCTGTGGGATAACTGGCACATAACATCAGGGCAGGGAGCTTCCACAAATGGGGTTTCCTGGAGTGGCAGGGGAGCAGACAGGCTTTTCCTTGGAAATGTAGCCTAACATCCATCCTAGGAAGGTCATTTTTCCAAGCTGGTGTAGCACTTCTGGTAATAACAGTAGTGTCTGGCACATGCTTGAGCACCACGTTCTACAGAAATGGGCAATGAAAGTGCCATTTCTGATTTTCAGCATGGATGAATGTTCCAGGTATTTAAAAGAGGAAAGATATTATGAGACATGATCAATAAAGAAACTCCAGCATTGGCAAACCACCTCTTCCATAAAGCTTCCAGTGTCTGTGTTCTCTACCTGCATGCTGGATCAATCCCTGTGATGTTAAATCATTTCCTGTGCAGACGTGTTTTATTACTCCACTGCCTACAAAACTCAAAATATGATAAAGCTGATAAATAATAGATGAGGTCTTTAGCTGTCACTGGTGATCGCTCTCTGGAAGCCAGGAAAGCACTCACCAGAGTGCCCTTGATTTGCAGCACATAAAAGCTTTGGCTTCAAGGAACTTAAACCAAAATCAGAAGAGCAACTGTAATAATTATGTTCTATGGTTGCTACCTTTGCTATTAACTTTGACTGTTAGAATGCAAGAAATAAGAAAATAATAATAAGAAAATAAAAAAACAAAATGGAATGAAAACCCCTAGAGATTTTTTTTCATCCAATCTAGTCACTGCACTGAGATGGTATAAATGGATTCAAAAAGACACTTCTGTCTGTGACTTAAGGAGCTTTGTTCCTGACCCTCTAACTAGGACATACTACTCATTGTGCTGTTCATGTTTGTAATAGGTTGTCACCACATCATCGCAGGAGGAAAATACAGCTCTCTAAAAGAATAACATTTCCAAGTGGAAAAATGTTTTTACTTCTGTCACTTCTTGCATGTGCAGGTACAGAACAATTACTCAGAAGAGTCTTTTCTTCCTTCACCTTGTGTATTGGTACAATGCCAGGACTTAAGAGACTATTTCCATTTACTGTCCCTCTGCGCAGCCAGGAAGTCTATAGGTCTTTGAACCCTCCAGTCTGTCCAACCCCTTCTGTCTCCTGATAAAGGAAACTAAAAATATGGAGCAGTTTGTGCACCACATTTTGGTAGAGGAATTCAAGACCAGTCAGAGGATCTAGAACTATTTGACTTTCCTTCTTTTCCTCTTTACTGCCGCCCTTTCTGGCACATTGCAATTTGAATGTCCTAAACTCTACAGTGAAACATTGCATAACATGTACTAATAAATGTGTGGGAACTGAGGAAGGGCAAAACTTCTTAAGGCTGTCCACAGTCTTCAAGCCAGAAGAGATGTGGAAGATGTTTCTATTCAGATTTCAAACACACGTTCTTTGATGCACCTTTTATTAAATAATGTTGTTGAGGAATTTCTTGGAGCAAAGTTGTGCAGCAGGTACCTTAACTGATTCTATATTAGACAATAGTCATAGATAAAAAGAGCTGAAAAATTTCTAACAGAATGGTGTGCATGGGTAAACACAGCTGTTTTGAAACCCAGATACCCAGAAAACAGGATGATTTCAGTGACATTTAATAAGAAAAAATGTAAACACCCATTTGGAAAAGGCTAAAAGTTCTATTTGGGCACTGCCAGAACAGAACATTTTTATTTCATAGTCTAATTAAAATATTTTAACATTCAAAGCATTCACATTCCAAACATTTCAGCATTCAACATGCAAAATTTTAATGCATCAAAATATTTTCTGTGATCTCATTCTGATTCTTTAAATGATGGACTTTCCTGCCTATAGGACCTGAAGATTCTTGTTCCATATGCTGTGAGTGAGCTGCCTCTGGTTTGTACCACATACCTCAACACAGTGCCTGGAAAACCAAACTGACCCTTTAGTGAGGAACATGCACTAAAAGCTTTGAGTTGAAAATTAAGCACGTGATCATGAGCTGCTTTGCTCAAACTTAGCACTGCCTGAGGAACTTCATTCTTTTCCCACAGTCTTAAGCAACATTTCTGCTGCAATATTGAAGTGCAAACACTGGATCAGCCTCTACTTTGCAAAGTTTTACCAGGTAGCTGTTTTGGCTGAGAGTGTAGGAGTGTAGTTATATCAGTCAATATTTTAGAATATTTTTATAATTTAGAATTTATTGTTGTAGTTGTAGAAAAAATAAAATCCCTTCTGACAGAGTGCTGCAGGTGTGTCCTCATTGCTGACCTGGCCTGAGGCCAAAGACCAGGGCCCCTCCCTATCTGTGCCTTACATCACTGAGGTTGGATCAGGATACCAGCTTCTGGTGAAGAAATAAGCTTTCCCAAAGCGGGGCCAGAATGATCTTTCATCAAGGAGTCTGGGTGGAACAGTGGTGAGCTCAGCTAAATATTTTGGGGAAACCTGTGTTGCAATAGCAGCAGAAAAACCCTCTGCTCATATCTGCCGGAGTCTTGGAAGCCCAGTTCATGTAGCCAAGAGCCTGTAGAACAGGTCAGATGGGATATGGCCACCGTCCAGATGAGGGGTTCTTCTCAGTCCTTTGTAGTATCCTTCCTTATGATCACCATTCCTTATGGGATCCCTCCTCTAGTCCACTTAGTGTTTCTCCAACTTCACCTAGTAGGAACCAGACAGTGGCCTCTCTTGCTGTCAAAACTTAGCTGAAAAGTAACACTACTGAGATCTGATTAAGCTCATCATTAGATGAAAAATGTAAAACATTTGAAGGCACCAGTCCAGGCAATCAACCTGAGGCCACACCGCTACAGAGGCGTGGACATACATCTCCAAGAAAGAGAGACCATCCCCAGTTCTGGGAGAGCAGACAGCCTGTAGGAAAGCCAGGGCTTTCCTGGAAATAAACTTAAACTAGAACCAGGTGGAACGCTTTCCTCAAGGAGCCCTCTTGGTTGTGTGTAGGCAAGGGGATGCAGCGCTCCAGCCAGAAATCAGGCATGAGCAGGGACTGACTCTTTGTCACTGCCCAGTGAATGGTTACCTCGAGGTTGTTACAGAGAAGCAAAAGATCTCCAAAACCTTTCTGCTAAACAGCAAAGGCCCAGGAGACTGGGTTCATCCAGAGTGAATGGTGGACATCTCTGATTTCTCAGACATCTGTGAGAGTGAAACCACCTCTATTTGGATGTTTCTCACGGAAGTTTCTTCTCCAAGATCTGTTCCTGCTACAACAGGGTCTCTGTGCCCGTGTGGCTATAGCATGCAGCATCAGCATGTCAGAAGTAAATTAATTTAAGAGTAAATCCTTACTTGTACTTTAATGTACATGAACTTGAATGCTAAGGCCATGCTCATTATCTGACAGGGTCAGAGGAGTAGCTGGGTCCTGGGGAAGCACTTGTTGGCAGAGTGAAATAAGCCAAAGCACTCTGCAGAAGGGAGGGACAGGGCAACATGCCTGAACTAAGCAGAGAGCAGTAGTTAACAGTTATTGGAGACAGGCAGTTTGGGCTCCTTTAGCACCTTCTCTCTTCACAGTAAATCCAAAGCTACCTCAACCTTTTAATGCATGTTTTCTTACTGCTAATCAAATAGTACAGTATAGGTCCATCACTGTTCCCACACAACAGAGTTACTTACTTTGAACCAGCACAAATATATAGAGACCCCATACCCAGTTGTTACAGCCTGAATCCCTAAACAAAAAGGAAAAAATCAGTCAGAAATTACTAAATAGCTTGTTTGTTTGGGGTTTGGTTTTCTCTTTTTTAAAGTGCCTGGATTGTCTTCATCCTTGAGCTCAGTTCTAAAGATTTTTCTGGACTGCAGAGCCAAAAGCCAATCACACAGGCCCACATACCAGAAAAACAGAAGAGCCACCAAGAGGGTTGTTTTGACAGCAAATGATTAAAGTACAACACCAAACACATCAGTTTGCTTTGAAAAGACCTTAGTAGCGTTTACGCCAAAAAAGCACATAGAGTCAAAACAGCAAGTCTTTCCTTAAACTTCTAAATTGTTCCTTCAGTTGTAAGTCCACTCAAGACTTGAAGCAACAGAAGCATGTATGTCCTGATGGTCCTTGATGGTTATGTAGGCTGCAGATGGAGACCATCCAGCCAATACTACCCAAATATTGTATGGGGCAGAAAGACAAAGGCAGCAAACCATTTCCAAAGCTAATGATGAGTCCCTGTAATTCATAATCAAATTAGGGACTGGCTTCTCTTTGAAAACGATGGAATGCGAATGTGTCCCTGCCCTCATGTTTCACACATCAAGCCCACAGCTTTCATGGGTGGGTGGTGGTAGTTGTACAAAGGATGCCCAGTGCAGAACTAAGGTGCCTCTTTGCCTTTCAAAACCCCTCTCTACCTCTAGAGACCAGGACTCATTACCAGGTAGAACCTGTATCTTCCCATGTATAGCCGGGGCTACTTATGCTTCCACATTTTTTTTCTAGAAGTACCCTTTATTTTTCATATATTTCAACACACCGTTCAATTGCTTCATTAACTAAGTTTTCTGTTCCAAATTGCAATATTCCTGCTGGATACCTGGGAGAAAATATCATTCTGTGCCATGACCAAGCAATCCAGAGGACCAGGTTTCAGAAGGTTTTTTCCAAACTGGCGTATGTCAACATCGCACTGGGAGAATTTAAGAGACCTCTGTGGCATTACTTGCAAGCACCACTGGAGGAACGAATCAAAAGCGCGTTGTAGAAGACACTTTCACCTACTGAAACAAAGATGTGTTTATGACCCATCGCTACAAATTAAGTCGCCTTGATTCATCATCTGGGTTTGCATGGGATCTTTGTTGGAGTTTGTTCAACTTGAACATTAAAAACAAACACACACCAAAGAAAAAAAAAACACAGAAAAATGACCAAATGGTTCACTACAAGGCAGAGGCGACAGAGCTGGATAACAGCTCCAATACTGCAATAGTACAGAGTAATGGTGGCTGTTCAAAGACCTTTAAAAAATATATGTGGGCCTAGAGAAAGGCCTAGTTGACAAATGTGCATATAAAATAACACTTTGTTTAAAGCTGAAAACACAGCAGGAGGTAACTGGTAACTGCTAGAAGGCTCAGACTCAGCCTGCCAAGGGAGTGGGTGGCTACATCCCTCCTGGTTTGTACCCCAGGAGCTACCTGGGGGAGAACCGTGAGCTGGTTCCTGCCTGCTAAAATATTATGTCCCACAATCCCCAAGCCTTTCCTTTTCTTTTTAGAGAAAAAAAAACCCAAAGAAACAAAACAACAAAGAAAACACTAAAAAATCCCCCAACAAACAAACAAGCAAAATGCAAAAAAAAGACATAATTAAACGAAATCCCTACCAAACAATCAAAACAAACAAAACCCCATAACACCCACACGTTTGTGTCACGTTGGAATACAGTCACTGGACGGAGCTGGCTCTTGTGCCCCGATGGCCGAGCCGGCCATGTCCCTTCCGGCCGTGCCTGACCTCTACGGGGTCGGCTCTCCCTCCTGCTGCCGCGCTTCGCTTCTGCTGCACCTCACATGCCACCTAGTGGCTTCCCAAGTGGAAAATTCCTTATTTAACGGGATTTACAGACACGTCGCCTCTGCCGGGCGTGCCGTACCCCTCGGGCTCGCTGTTGAGGAGCGCAGCCCCGGCACCTCCGCAAACCCGGACCGCCACAGCCCCGCCGAGAGCGGCCTCTCACCCGCCCCTCACTGCACCCTCACACTCCCCCCGGACACGTCCACCTCCCTGGCCGGTGTTACAGCTCTGTCCTGTTCTCTGTCATGTTCGAAGCCTCCACGGAGCCTGCTCCCATTTGGGCTGTCCACCATACCACTCTGCCCCACCATCTTAACGAAATATCCGGTGGAGTGGAGGTTTTACATGTTACTTTTAAGCATTCGGTGATGGTGGACACTCGCCACAAAATTCATGTTAGTTAAAATCCAAGTTTTCCAAAGGGAAAAAAAATCAGAAATGTTTACAGTGGTCTTCCTCTTTCCCTCTTCCTAACTTCTTACAAGGGTCAGGGAGGATTTAATTGCTCAGCTCAACAGCTACCTTTTGAGTGCCCCACAGCCATTTTCATTCAGACAAAAGGTGTTGTACCATAGCCTTTCAGTTAGGCTATTTCTCCAAGGAAAAGGAAGTTTTGGTTAAGAACTATATTTTGCCTCCAGAAGAGTTAATTTGATTAGTCTTGCTCCCTTCTCAGCAAGCTGGCCTAACCCCTGTGTCAATTAAATGCCTGTGTGCCCCAGGCAGCCCCAAAGTGCGGCCAGCAAAATGAGGTGGTGTCTGCAGAACAGGTCAGTGGAAACCCCTCAAGGCCTGCCAGCGTCATGGTCTCTCGGGATGAGCTCTCCTCCAGCCAGGATGCCTGTCAAAGGACACAGAGCATGTGTTTGCTGCGTGAAAGGAAGAACTTTATCATTGCTAAATCTGAGCAATGGCAGTCCAAGCCACTCTGGGCAAAGAAAGGAACTGGACCTGATCCATGTTATCTCCGGCACACTTTCATTAGGCAAGAGGCAGCAATAAAAAACTAACCACTTTCCCTAAATATTCATTTCTTGGTTTTCATATCAAATGCTTGAAAACAGAATTGTTCATCTTGAAAGTACTTGAAAATTTTCTCTGCAAGAAACTCTTTGATTTTTCTAGGAGAGAAAAACCAAACCAAAACACTCAAAGCAACTCATTTAACATTTCTGAAATGATGTACCATTTTTTTCTTTCAGACCACCGGAGAAATTACTTTCTTTTGTGAAAGGCCGCTGCTAGGCTTTACCACAGCCAAAAATCGTTGAACTATGCTGACATCCCTAAAATAATTTCTCCCCTCACCAGTGTGGTCCTTTTCTTACACGTGGTTTAAACCCAGGTGCTGACCTTGGGTGCTACATATCACCAGACCCTGGGGGCTGCAAGAGATGGTCCTGCACTTCAAGAACAGGTTCCTCATCATGATAAAGGCAATGCAGGTGAAATTATGCCACAAACTGCTGCCCTGTGGCTTGGAGAGTCAGCTTTACTGTGCAAAAGTCACACAGCTGTCCTGTGTCAGTTAATGGCCATCCCGGTGATTACGTCCATGCAGAGGAACCATGTGGCAAATGCAGCTGGAGCCCTTGGGCAGGAAAAGGACCATCAGAGCTCTGGAAGCATGAAGAGAGGAAGAAAACTGACTTTCTACCCTGGCTGCTCTAGGAAAGCCAAGGAATCAGGGACAAGGATGCTCTCAGCAGCTAGAGGGCAGGCTCATTTTTCCTTTAAAACTTGGGAACCACTTCCTCGCAGCTGCAGTGACTGCCAGAGTATCTAACAGAGGTGACTAAGATGTAAGTCAGTCAGGCTAATTGGAGAAGTCTTCTGTGTATTAACTAGGTGGTGGGGGGACCCAAACTAAAAAAAACCCCAGAATCACAGATGTACAAACTTGATAGTTGTTTCAAAATGCTTGGCTTCAGCCAGACAGCGTGATTTCTGACACAGCAGAAGGAGAGAAATCATGTACAAGACAGGAATATTCCACAGATGTGGCTGTATCTGATTACAAACACCCCACAAAAGGACACGCTGGCCTTCCAGCCTTCCAGGCTTCCATAACAGGAAAAATATAATTGAAAGGATTTACAAATAGCACTCATCAAAGCATTCCAGAGAAATAGCTTCCTTTTTTTTTTTTCCTCTTCAGAAAAGAAATGTGAAGCAAGCTAAGAAGTCTCTGCAGAGTGTGGTCTCAGGTAAGTTATGTACTCCCTAACAGAATTTTCCATTTCTTTCTGTGGACATCAGATTTGAGAGCTCAAACCTTCACAGAGAGTGCAGCTGGAGAAGCAGTCCAGGCCCCTACCCAGTGCTGCTGGTGTGATGCTGCCACTGCTGTGCACCCACTCAGACAGGCAGTTTTATGTCTTCAGAGTCAAATTTTCCTTCTCTTTGTTGCTTTGTAAAAGAGCCACTGAAAAATCGCCTGTCATGGTATTACTGTTTGCAGTGGAAATGTCCTTATTGAAGCATAAGGGGAGAATGTTACACTGCCTGGTATCTCTGATGTCCCCGCTGTTCATACAATTAAGGACTAGGCCAAGCAACGCTACGAGTGCTGCCTGAATATGAACATCATTATGGGGGTTCTGCTAATGCAGGAGTTCACACTAGTGAAACACCAGGCAAGTGTCAAGTGCCAGCCTGGTGTGATGGGGAAGGTAATGCTGTGTTGGGCAGGAGGAGGATTTGAAAGTGCCTGGTGTACACCAGCTACCTGCCAACTCAGGCAGAAGCTTAAAAATCACATATATCCAGAGGCATTGCAGGTTTTTCCCCATTTTGCAGCAGTGGTTGGACCTCCCAATCAAAACACGGGCACCCTTGATGGGCAACAACATGGGAGAAGCCCACCAAAGAAACAAGGCTTGGTCTGGACATGGGCACTTCTGTCAGTTGAGGAGCAGCCATAAATCAGGAAAGTCCACAAAGGTGGAATCCACTGAAAAAATACACCACCCCATCTGTTTTGGTGCCATGGATGGCACACTGCACTCGTCTGAAATGTGAGAGCACACCTTAACATAAAAAGAGTCCTCAGCAGAGTCTGTTGCTGAGAAAATGGTTCCTTTCACTGCACTTCCTCCTGCCTATCTGCAAATGCCAAATCCTCATGTGCTGCGTTCGGGCAGTGGTGGGGTGGAATAGGTCCCTGCATATTCTGAGCGGTCTCTGATATCGGACCACTTCGGCTGGTACAGTCTGGTACTGTGCAAGACCTTTTTTCTCACCCATGCTGTTGGAAAGCACAAACACACGCACCCGAGAGCCAGATGGCTCCCTCATCCTCAGGATAACGAATCACAGAGGGCTCAATCACATAGAATTCCGATGGTTTTAGTCTCAAACAAGTCCAGAGACGAAAGAGGAGGTGGGGAGGCTGAGGGCACAGGCATATAGCCTTTTGGGCCAATAGGGCAGAAGGGAAGTCAGGGAGATAGAACCATCCCATGGGAAGAAGGGAGGGGAGGAGCGAGGGATCATGTTGAAACCAACCAACCTAGGGGGATTAACATACAAAAGTTACCATGGTTTTGGGACAAACCATACAAGAAACATCCAGGGGGTTTTAACTGTCCCACCAGTGTGCTTCTGCTGTCTTGGGACTTCTCAGATTCTCTGAGATGGTAGAAACCACTCCAACACTCATGGCTCTAGTATGGACATCTGATGCATCATTTCAATAGAAAAAGGCTTGAAAGATACTTTGATTTGGACAATGAAAGTGCCATTAAAGGTCTGGAGAGCCTCCGTCCTTGGGAATACAGAAAGCCATGAGAACTGCTCATCTTCTCCCTGTTCACCAGCCGAAAGACAGAGGTTTCTATCAAAAAGCACTATTGGAAGACAGGAGGAGAGATGTTTAAGCACAGCTGTGTCAATGCAGCAGAGAGTGGACAGGCAGAGGTGAAGCTGTCAGGAGACAGGTGGTGGGAGGGCTGCCCACTGCCCTCCTCTGCCCTGCCTTCCTCTTCAGATTGTGCTCATGGCCACGTTTCAAGTGACACAGTTAAAAAAACCCCAAACCCCAATGGCAGCAGCCACAGCAGCACCTGATTTCTTGTCAGGGCCGCACCGCTGGCAAGCTGCTTCTGGACTTGTCCTGTGGCTCAGTCCCGCTGTGTCAGGATGACTTTTTATCTTCCTAGTAGCTTTTACCTCTAGGTTGGTATGGCTTCAACTTGCTTTTCCCACTTTGTTTTTTTTTTTTTTTTTTTTTAAGAGAGTAGAAAACACTTTCCACATCTGTAAGGTCACATCTGATGAAGAACAAGCAAGCAGTATTACACAGCACTTGTATTTTTCTTGTTTAACTAGAGTGTATAACCAGGAACATTTCATCCTGAGCTGAGTGGGAGAAAGATGCCAAAGCAGAAGTAGGATTAGAGGGCAAACCTTCTGCCAGACATCATAGCCAGCACAATGCCAGACCTCAGATTTAACACTGTCGTTATAAATAGCCCTGGTACACATCCCCCATGTAGAAACACAGGAAAATTAAGCTCAACCAGTGCTCAGTGACCAAATTTTTCCTACTCCCAAAAATATGAACTAAATGACAAACAGTATTTCTCTCAACGGGGAGGGGCATGGAGGGGAGGGAAACCAGGCAGGGAGGCATGAGGGGGCACATTAGTGGGAGCGCCTGCCTCTGATCCCACCTGGGCTCCTCCAGTGCCAGCACCTCTGCTCATTTTGGCTCCGGGACCCACACAGGGTTAAGCTGCCTTGAGAGCTGAGCTATCCCTTGCTCAAGAGAGGAAATGTTGCATCAACCTCTTCCTTTTCAGACATTTACCAAAATCTCTCTTGCCTTGCTCCTTCATTTGTGGCCTGTCTTACACAAAGAAGCCCTTGCACTGCTGTTCACCCCAGGGACAGTGGAACAAGGTTCATGGCTGACATTTCTGCTACACATTCTCCATATAATGATGTAACCCCTTTCTCCCAGAAATGCCTCTAACATATAACACCAACGCATCTGACTGTTGGTTCCTCTCTTCTGCCACACCAGATCTCCATGAAACATCTTCCTCATGTGGATCACATCCCAGGACTGTCCCTCCCTGTGCAGTTGGCTATGGGGAACCAGGGCTGCTGCCCCTTGGGCACGGTGGGGAGCAACACTGGCAGCAGCAGAAATTATCAACCCAGAGTGAGTGCAAAACAGCAGCAGCAAATTGACTCACTCTAAATGTGTAAGTGCAGGAGCAGAAGCTGTGTGTGCTGAAATCTGCTGTTTAAAGGCAGGAGAGCTGCAAGGGAGAAAGGAAGGCCTGTTGTCAAAATGCTTTAAAGCAGCTCCCAAAAGGCCAGCTCCTATATGCAAGTTTATACATGCCTCTACAGCCCAATCTATCCTTCATCTCTGCCAGAACCAGTACCAGGAGTACCCAGCTCTTGGCCGCTAGAAATTGCTGCCTGGGATGTGCTATTCAAAATGGTCTTCTTTCCTCACCAAAGAGCAAATATGGAATAGCTATTTTCAGGATAAAATCCCATGCAAAGACAAGATCCTGGTTGTAACCTACTGTAGGGCATATCAGCAAGATGAGCACCACCACCTCTTGCTGCTCCTTCTCCCTTTCCTCAGCCCCAGCTGAAGGAAAAACCCTTCCTGCACTCTTTGCAATGTCAGAAGTCTTGTATATAAAATAGCTCATCTCAACAGCAAAGCTACACTTTGGACTGATCCTCACAGTTCACTCCTACAAGCCAAGATGCTGACAAATATTTGTTAGGATTTACCAATTAACCAGGGCAAGTTCAGACCACTATTAAAGGAGACCCAAGTTCTCCTTGTGCCTCCTCATTTGATCCCACTGCATGTCATCTCCAACCTCTCAGCATCCCTCAGAAATACATATAAAATGACAACAGCAAGACACTCACTTTTAGCAAACTTGTCATCGATTATAACAAAACAATCTGCTAGTCCAGAGCTCTTGGTGGGATTATACATGCAGACCCACAGAAGAGGCGTGAGAAAGCTGACAAAGCAATTGCCTTTATAATTGTCTCCCAGATGGCTTAGATGCTGGATGGTTTAGGAATTCACTGCAGAAAAATCCTTATAATAAAGAAGAGGGACTGGTGTCTCCCACAGAGAGGCAGAGGAGGGCAGATACTGGAGCAGACCGATGCTCTCAATAGCTCACTCGTGACCCAGCCTAGCAGGACACCACATGAAAGCAGCCATGTCTTTGTGGCTGGGCTCCTTGTAACAAGAAGCTTCAGAGGCAAAGAGCAAGCTGAGTCCAGCTGAACCACAGTGCTCTGAGGCTGTTTATGATTTGATTAAACCACAGTTCCTTTTAAAAAATCTCAGCTGTGTCCTTGCTGGTGGCAGATCTCCCGTGGTGGCAGCACACACGCAGGTGCAGCACCCAGCAATCCCAGCGCTGTGGAGGCTCCTGGGGACATGGCCTGGTCTCTGGCTGCGACAGCTGCTCTCACTGCTCATTTCCAGCCACCCATCAGAGCACACAGAGCTTTCCTCTGTGGTAGGGAGCACTGCTGGGAAGACAGATCAATCATACCCCTGTCTAGCAGGTTGTAAAGGCAGGAAGGTTTTCATGAAGTCAACAAGGGTGTTAATTTATAACATGTTTGCTACTTCTCTCCAAATACTCTTCCAGATGAGAGCTTGCTCCCTCACGCTTGCTGCATGCCAAAGATTAACAAGCATTTTGTTTACCTGAGTGCTCGATAGAGTCCTTCACCCCTCTTACCCTTCACTGTGGGCTCCTGGCCTCTGCTTCAGGTTGAGCTGCTGCTCAAACTGCAGAAGAAGATTTTTCTGGTTAAAATAAAACATATATATGTGGGGTTGTGACCTAAGAATGGCTATTTATGGATATAATGTTGTAAGTGACTTAAAGCATTACAAATGCAAAGACAAATTTTGCAAAAACGCCTATTTGGACAAGGTCTAAGTTATTGAATACCAAGAGCTAATCATTAGTGGACTCTGAATCTACCAAAGCAGAGCTACTTCCCCACTCAAAAATACTGAATTTTGTCAGCTTTTTGATACCAAAAAGATTTTCTCAGAATTGAACAGCTGAAGGTTTATTATTGGATTAAGGAAAAACTAGCCAGCAATGCAATGAAAAATGAACATATAATGTATTTTTTTGGGAACTGTGACTACTTATATCACATATTCTATAGGAAATTTCAATTAATTGCATCTGAGATGTGATATCATCAGTTTCTAACCAAGTATATTGTAGTACAAACTTAACACGTAACAAGCCATGCTGCATTTTCATATTTGCAGCAAGGACCATGAAAATTATCAAATAAAAGGAATGGTTTCATTGTAACTCATTTGCCTGTACTAGCTCAAGTTGGTTTTTTTCTTTTTTAGTGTGGGGTCTCTTCATTATTACAAAACCTTAAAGAAAAGATGATACCACTGAGGTCTGAGCTGTATCTGAAGGACTCTTGGACCACAAGAGTCAAAGAACTCTGGAGCTGTGTGATCCCACCAGAAACTCTTTCCACTGCTCTGTATTTTATAGAGCTGCTTACATGATGTACAATGATGTGACATACAAAAAGACAGTGTCATTGTGCTTAATCCACCCAAGTAAAAGTCAATAGATATATAAGTCCACTTTTATCCAGAAAGAGGTGTTGAATCCACTGCTTTCATTCCAGTTTATTGTGCAAATGCAGACGTAGGTTATGGGTAATAAGCTGGCACAGCAGCTGCTGCAAGACCACACTCAAGAGGAGATAAGTCAGCAAGAAATGAAAACAGGAACTACACTAGAAGCAACAGTGATCTCTTTTTTTGTATGACACGTAGACACTAACAAGAGACAAGCTCTCTAAGTCTGTTAACAATGCTCTGAGAGATGGGAAAACATAAGAAAATGTCAATATGATTTGAATCACTCTTACATTTGCAATAGCCAGAAGGAATCCCCAAAATTAGAGCAGGAATGACAAGAATGGGAAACTGTCACACTTCTTTGGGTAAAAAAAAGGTGTAATAGTATTCCTAATAAATTTTTATTTCATGCATCAAATTTTAGCCAAAGAAAGAATTTTGACTAGTGAGTAATAAGTGAAGTGAGTAAGTGCCTGAAAGCCTGGGATCACTAGAGAAAAGCTGGGACAAGAGTAGCTGCTGATGGTTGTTATTGGAAGTCATTGCAATATCAGCCCTCATTCCACTTTCTGTTGTAGAGCCCTCTCACATAGGCCTGGATAATATCAGTGATTTGTTCCTAGTTCAGGGTGTCTCATTTCCATTGACTCCCTTCTTCTCTCAGCGGTGGGCATTTGAAAGCAGCAGGTAACACCACAGCCTCCTTCCTTCCATGGATGTAGAGCTGGCTGGTGTATTCTCAAAAAACACTGCCTCTCCAGGGTCCCATCCCTACTTGCTTGTGCCTTGTGGAGAAATAACTAAATTCAGTGCTCAGCTGTTAAAAACATCAGGGCTGTGCTGGGGAAGAATTGTTCCATGGGGTACAGCCCTGGATCACACTGGCAGAGCTCCTCAGGCAGAAGCAATCTAATAGGTACCAGGCTTTTCTTGCCACAAGAGCACTCTGCAGGACAGTGGGGATGGCAGACATTAACAGCTTCTGCAGAAAAAATGCATTTTCTATAGGCAGCAACTCCCATTCTCTCCTGTTCCCATCAGCTGGGCATAGCAACAGAGGATGTACTGAAGAACCATTGAGACAAGCTGATGAAGAGCCCTTGGGGAATTAGCAAGGATTTAGCAACCTCCAGCAGCATAGAAGAAGGATCTTCTGTGTCTGACATATCAGACACTGTCTCAGCCTGTGTTAACCGTGGGCTTACACATGTGATGCAGGCAGAAAGCTGCCCAGGTCTCACTGTTGGCTTCTTACATGGAAAAGGGTCTCATGCACCACACTTACAGAGCATGTCTGTGTTGGGGAGCCTGGGACACTCTCTCCCTGGACAGACAATTGCTCTTTGAGATACTGGAGGTGAAGAGAAACCTAAGAATGATAAATAACCAAAGTTACAGTGAAAGGAAAGCCCATGGGCATTTCACACTCATGCTGACATGCTGCTGCACTGCCATAGAGGGTAACACGCTGCAACATCATTCACACAACTGAAGGACTTCTTTAATTTTACTCATTACACACAACTTAAGCTGAAAATATGTCCTCTGATAAAGTGGAGCATGAGAAGCAGCAGCCATAACAACAAAAATGGTGCTGTCTCTTGGGAAAAAGCATTTATGTCCTCTGCAGTGGTGAATATGCAGTAGAAAGCTGCTGTTAGAAAGTCTGCTCTGCTGTTTCCTCTGAAGCAGAGCAGAGAGCTTGTATTGCTAGCAGATATCTCAGAGAAAGCCTGGGCACTGAACAAAAAATCCCTGGATTAAGGAAGCCATGCTGCCCCTCCTGCTGTGCAGTGAGTTGGGTTACACTGCACAGTTTGGACAATTGCAGTGGTAGTGCCTGGCTGGTCTGTAAGGCTGTGTTTGAGTGTGGCTATGAGCAGCAATGTTGGGAAACGTAATAAAAATGTGAGCAGGCTGCAGGAGGTTTGGTCAGACCTACATCACCTCAAGCGCTCAGAGATGTGTTCCTAACTGTAGTATGGACCAGTCTGAATGGAGGGAGGAAAAATCACACCACCCCCATAAGAAAAATCACTGGAAAAGACCAAGAGATGTTCCAACATGGAGAAGAAGCAAATGTTTGGAGCCAGAAGCCGAAATCTGTTGTTGCCACATGCATTTTTTGGAATTGCACAGGCCTATTGAAAGTTTTTTATGTAGTGCAAAAAGGATGTGGCAAATTCTGCATGTCATTAAAGCCAGCTCAGATTTCGAGATTAACTCCTTGTCTCCCTATCCTTTTCATTAGAGACAGTCCACTTACAAATCCTTGAAAACCAGGAAAGATACAATGTACTACTTTTGACTTTTCAACAGGGAAGCTCAGCCAGGCTAATCTCTGAAGGTCTTGAGCATGGTTAACATTGCATGTAGTAGTGGAATTCCATGCTATTATTAGTGCAAGGCTTGACTTTGTTAGGACTTCCAGAGAGCTGCAATGTCTATGGTATGAAGACTCTGAATGCCTGAACTGTGCTTTACTGGTGAAAGACAGTAGTGAAAAAAACAAGATTTTTCAGACAGAATATTTCTTCTTGAAAAATCAACACAACTGGAAGTCCACTGGCCCCTTATGAAGCTCCTTCCATCATAAACCAAGCTAAAGCTTGTTAGAAACAGAAGGTATTGCAGCCCTATTCATTCTCATCAGGCAACAGGGAACAACTAACTTCCTTTATGGAATAAACTATCTGAAATAATAGGATGCACCATCCAAAAGGCAGGCACATGGCACAAGTCTTCTGAGGGAGCTGAGCTACACTGGCAAAGCGCTTTGCTCAGTGTTGCTGGGTAGTACAAACTGCAGGAACCACTTGCTGGAAAAGGGCTTGGAGCTGCAAGCAAAGTGTTTCCTCATGTTAAGCAAAGAAAGCAGTGCCTGTTCTTTGTAAATAAACAGCTAGGTTTTGAAACAATCCCGGCACTAGAGAATTAACTGAAACAATCCAAACTTTGGCTAAACACTAGGGTCAAAAAAGGATAGTAAATCCTCTTTTTCCTGTTAACAAACCCCCAACATTATTTTCTATAGCTTTCAAAAAAAAAAAAAAAAAAGACATCATGAGTAATTTTGGAAATTCCTAAATATTACTTCATTTGCCTGGCAGGAGCATCCTGTCCTGCCTCTTCTTTCTCTCACAACAGTCCTTGCAGCAGGGACAGTGTCCCTTGAGACCCTGGAGGTTTGGTACCACTTTGTTTGACATGATTACAACCACATGGCAAAGTAGAAAGTACAAAAAAAAGAGTATGGTTTTTCTGGATGGTATATGCTGCAGATGGCAAATGTGAAGGATGATGGGTCCAAGTGAAGAAATCTGAAGGATACTGTGAATCTTTGGAGAGGAGAAAGCAAGGAGAAGGCAGATATGTGAGCAGGAGAGGGAAGCCAATGCAAGAGGAGGTGAGCAGAGAGGTCAAAAACTTTAATGATAATACAAAGTTATTGGCAGGGAATATGAGGGCAGATGTTGAAGCCCTCAAGGAAGATCTTAAGAGAGACAATGACCAGCCCAAATAATGGCAAATGAAATTCAGTCTAGGCAGGTGTAAAGTCATGAATGCATTTAAGGAGAAGCAGTTTCATCTTCATATATAAATAATGTTTTCCATGCTTACTGCTGCTTCTCAGGAGGGAAGCTTTGGTTGAATTACTATAGACACTTTCTTGAAAATATAAAATCACTGCTTCACAACAGTCAAGGAACAAATAAATGTTTGGGATTACTACAAAAGGAAAACCCAAAAAAGTAGAAGGATCACTATGCTGCTGTATAAATCCTTCTCACACCCACACCTTGAATACTCTGTGCAGTTCTGGGCCCTTGAAAAGGATAGAGAAGAGATGGAAAAGATTCAGGAAGAGTAATAGGGTGAGCAAAGGTGTGACATAACTTCTGTACGAGGAACAGTGCAGGAGAATAGGACTGCTAAAGCTGGAAAAGATAAGAGATGGAGGATGCAGCACAGGGAAAGCTATGAAATCATTAATAATGCAGAGTGGATAGTGACCAAGTGCTGATTGTGTCTCCAGGACAATGAGGTACCAGCTCATGAAGCTGATAGGAGCCAAGTTCCAAGCAAACAGAGGGAAGGAGTTTGTCATGCAGCAGGCAGTGGACCTGCCGAGGGAGTCCTTTCCAAAGCACACAGAGGACGCAAGGAGCTTACGTGCTCACCCAGGTGTTTGGAGGGGACCATGCCACAGGCAAACCACAGCAGGTTCAGGAAATCCTCTGAGCTGAAAATAGTTGGAAACTGCAGTAACTGATTGATACAAACCTGCTTATAGCCCCTGTTGAAGGCAGAGTAGATGGATGGTTTAGATGACCCAAACAAGCACAGTTGTTCTTACCTGGAGTGAAAATACATAAGATAGACTCAAGTAAATATGGGGATCCTGAAGGGAGCTAAGGTGGCAGCATGCAGCACAGCAGGAGGTGGAACCAGGGTTTGGGGTGAAACTGGCACAGTTAAACTTCAGCCCAAAGGTATAGATAAGGAGGCAGAAGAAAAGCTGCAGCTTCAACTCCATCAATGCTTGGGCTGAGCCCAGACATGCCCCACTATAATCAGGAGGAAAGCTCCCACTGACTCCAGCAGATCAAGCCCTCAAGACATAAAGGTGAGCAGTTAAGTGAGGAGTTTCAGGGTCAAAGAATATTGCCAAGATAACAGGAGACACAGCACAGGTGAGTCTGTACAGGCAGAATTTGCAATTTATCCATGTTTATCAGCCAGATCCAACTTATTTCTGTCCCAATCAGATCCAAGAAAATTTTGAATTTAGAGATACTCCTTTGCAGAGTCTGCATGATCCTAAATAATAACTACTATGTGGGTATTGCCCTCAGCAGTTATTTTTTCAATCTTTTTAATAAGCACTTTGAAATAAGCAGAGTTGCCTCCACTTCAAATGTGATATAATCTAGTGGTGAGAAGTTAGACAATCATGGCCCCAAGGCAAAGTACAAAGCTCCTCAAAAAGGCCAAGAGTTTCAATTTTCCTTAAGGGCATGTGGGTGTAAGAAATATGGCCTCCAAGTGGAAGGAATCACTATTCATTAGTTATTCAAAGCATTCTTGCAGCAGTAATAGATAGCAAAATAAATATATTTCTTCACAGAACCAAAGAATGCTTCACATTCTAGGGGATATTCCTAAATATCATGATTTTTCTCATAATGAAAACAACTATTTTGGGTAATGACCTTGAAATAAGCCTTTCCTGTTCTGAGGCTGTGTTTTTCTGTAGACTGAGCTTGATTTATTTGGTTTACAACTCCTACTACATGCAGTTTCTCAATAAGTGCCCACATTACGGTCAGTATTTTGAGAGAAATGTCTTTTTTATTCTTTCAGCTGAAGTAGACTGCTTTTCCTGGAGTGCTGAAAAAAAATCATTTTAAGAAGCTGATCTGATTAACTGGGTTAAACTAGAAATGTGCCAAATTGCTCTGCAGACATGGCATAGCTGCTGACCTGCACTGAGACTGGAAATCGTTCCAGGCTGTGACGTGCCATGTCTGCTCCCATCAGCTGTGCGCTGGGAAATGCACAAGCCAGCAGCTTGCTGAAAATGTCCTTCAGCTTAGGGCTCAGAAAAGATTCCTGTAAAACATGTTGCTTGTGAGGAAACCAGCCTCTCATACCCCAGAAGTGTAATTTCTTTCACACAATTTTAATATTTCTCAGTTTTATTCCAGTGTATCCAGGACAGCTTGCGCAGATTGACACACAGCACAAGGGGGCACGCAGCCCTTCATAAAGAGCTTTACAAATATCTGACCCATTCACCCCACCTGGATCTGTTCTTCAGCCTGATGCCACTAGCCCCCAGCAGCTCAAGTTGTTTCTTCTTTGCACTACTGAGATCCCAAAAAAAAGCTTGCAGCAGTTTGGTTCTGACACTGCAGTTTGACATCTCTGTGTGAACCTTTGTATCAGGTTTGTTCCCCTGCATGTCACTCAGACACCTGCTTTGCAAAGCTGGGCATCTCCACATAGACCACTCCTTGATCCCTGCTATTCAAGGATGCGTTTTGGCAGCAGGAGGTTACATCTGTAGGTCTCAACAACATTTTCAGAATCCATCCTCCTGTTTGTCTTCCTTATCACATCTGCTCCTCTTGTACATGTTCAGTGGGGAGGGGAAGCTGGCATGTGAAGACAGATGTTGGAAGAAGAGCAGACCTTCCCCAGTGCAAAGCCTCAGGATTGCTGAAGACATTGCCTAACAGAGCTTTTGTTAACTGTTGGGAAGGAGGAGCCTCAGAGGTCATTCAGGCTGCAGTCTGGCAAGCACTGCCTTTTGAAACAGCCTCTCTCCCATCTGTGCCTTTAGTCTATTTTTGTGTTCATGTCATGCCATCACAAGTCAACATGCAGCTGCACCATGAACTGGCCTGGGGAACTGATCTGGCTGAAAACTCACCCAGCTGAAAGGAGGAAAATAAGGGGGGGAAAAAAATCTTTTCCAGCCAGCTCAGATCTCTGATCTCACTTACCGCAGAGCAGAACTAACAGTTGTACCACCACCAGGGAGGTAACCTCTTCCCACAGCTGTGGTGGCTGCTGCCAACTCTTCCTCAGGCAGCAACCCAAGCCTTTGCCCTATGGACCTGCTCCTTAGGAATTGAGTTTTCTCATTTCATTTCCACAAGACAATTCTAGCTTGTGTAGACAGGCAGCAACACATGGATGCCCAACACAGGATTTGAAGAGGTCTTGTTGGAAAGCTCACATGGGGAAGGATCTGCCAGAGCTGTCCCCTTGTAAATACAAAGGCAGTAGGAGAAAAGTTGCTCTGAGTTCTTCTTGCTTTACTTCTTTCTCTCTATCCCCTTGGGGACTTTAAGTAAATAGTTTCTATAGGCAAAATCTTTTGGTAGCTTCCTCCCTTTCCTTCCTGTTCCTGTTAACCAGTGGATGTATGCAGCATTCCCTGACTTGAGACCTCTGGTCACAGAGAAATTGTTTGATACTACAGTACTTCTCTTCTATCATGAATTACTGAGTGGAAACAAGAAGCTGGTAGCATGTGACTCATTTGCCACACACTACAGCTCTGTCTCTTAATAGATGCGACCTTTGTGACTAATACAGCACTGGGAGGTACCAGGAGGGTGCATTAAATCCCTCCCTCCAGCACAGTTGTCATCCTCATCATCTCATCACCCATCCAATCTAGGAAGCTGCAGTTTCAAAGCCTGCCAGTTCCTGAAAGACACTAAAAATGCTGGACTGGCTCCAGAAGTCAGCCAGAGGATGAGGGATTAGTGACAGGAGGTGACAGCAGAGGTCAGGCCAGTACCGCGCTGTCCACATGACTGAAACTAGGTCCCCACTGAGGTGACAGTCCCACCACAGCCCTTACTGTGACAGGCATCCCACGGCTGCGTGGCACAGGGCTGATGGCTGCAGTTGCGCCATCCCAACACTCTGCAGAGCCTCCTCCTGTCCTCTGCCCACCTGCCTGCAGATAGCAGGTCCTGGACTCTGGAACAGACAGGATGGCTTCCTGTTTGCAGAGTGTGTGTGGGTGCCAAGGGACCTTGCAACATCTGAAGTGGCAACTCCCAGTGAAGAACACTTGTTGCAATCCATTGAAACAGCTCTGCTGCTGAGGCCGGGAAGTTTTCTTCCTCAGGTGTCTGGCCTGGGTGATTCTGTTACAGACCCTCCTGTTTAATGCCACAGGGCACAAGGAGGCCTTTACACCTCTTGCACCCCTCAAACCACCACCAGCCCACCAAGTGCTCCCACCCATAACATCCCACACCAACATTCAACCCTCCAGTCTCCCTCCCTGGGCCTCTTGCCCCTTCCCCAAAGCCTGTTCTATCCCATCATGCCCCAAATCAGTGTCTCCCCTCATGACCCTTGCCCCAGCCCCCATCCTTGCCCCTGTGCTTCCTCCCCTCACTCCCAGAGCTTGTCCCTGTTCATCCCCTCCACTCTTTGTGGAGCCACATCCTGCATCTTTGGAGCAGTGCATACCTTGACATGGGAAGGGAGGGGGCATCTCCCCAAATTCAGCCCCATGTCCAGCTCTGCACACCCTCATGATGATGAGCTGAGCTCAACTGTCTGGTTATGGTCCCCCTTTAGAGCATTTCTGTTGGCTGTGGCTGAGGGCCAGCTCAGGATGAGAATGCATCACAGAGCCCACTTAAAGCAATGGGCCAGCGCTCTATAAAGACAGAAAAACATTTACAATTGTACGGGTATGGAAAAATTAGCAGACAAGGAAACCCTTTATCTTAGGTATCAAAGTGCATGGTCAATTAATGTTTGCATCTTGTCAGGGAAACTTGCAGGGAATTAGCAAGCTGTAAATGCTGAATTTGGAGCATGTTCTGGGAACTGCATGTGAAATTGGCAGAGGACACACAAGCATGCAGAACGAAATAAGGAGACAGTGCTGCACCTTAGCCCTGAACTTCCAGATAATGCTAACAAGACAAACTTGGAGACAGCAGGAGAAATTCCCACAGTAGGGCCGTGCAGGTGACTGCTTCCTGCTGCAGCACCCAGGCCACTCTGGCCACACCCAGCACAGGGGCAACACAGGGCTTAGAACTATTGCCAACAGCAGTAAAGCTGTGGTGGGGATGGGCCCTACCATCTTCACAGTAAAATCTGCGAGTAATCCTGTTTGCTTACCTGTGCCTCCTGAATTTCATTCACTTACAGTGAATTTGCTGCCCTTCATTGACTTACTGTCTATCTCCTCATTCCTTACTCTTTGTTGCAGACATTGACCTCCTGCGACAACTCTCATTTAATTAAGAATGAAAAATCTATGGAAAATTGCAGGCAGAAAGCATACAAACCATTATGCTTGGTGCTTCCAGGCTCAAAAGTTAAAGGATAATTATAAAAATTTGGGAAGTAAAGATTTTGTCTGAGAATCAGCTTTGTGATTCTTTCCCATGTGCATGAGAGAGGCACTAGTTTTCTGAAGGAACTGGCTTTTGTGTTGTAGTTGTGGCACCTCAGAGTTACCTCTGTCTGTGCACTGCAGGCTCAGCTGGGCTATCTCCTTCACCTTCAACCTGTGCCAGTGCCAAGGCACAGGTATTGTGAGTTGCTTTCTGTCCCCATCCCTCTCCATCTGCCTCTGGCGGTCCCGCTTTGGGCAGCATCCCTGAACTCACCCCCGAGGGATGGAAACCAGAGGGGACAGGCAGGGGTAGGGGTTTTCTCTCAGGCAGGGCTGCCTTTGCAAGAGATGTGGTGCTGCCTTGGGGATTAGCCAGAGGAAGTTGTGCTTCATTAGAAACACAACTGAGAACTTCAGTCATCTCTGAACTTTGTTTGCCTCTGAACTTCATCCACCTCTTTTCTTAAAGAAAATCTCAGGCCCTTGAGGACCACAGGAATTGTGCTGCTGCCATCAGCAAGGGCTCATTTCAGCCTTGCTTTGCTGTCTCTGCAAAACAGGCTTGTGCCACCACTCTGGGTGTATTAATACACACCACGGCTTTAGGTCACAAATCTACAAACTCCATCTGGAAATGCAATTTTTAGTCTAAAATTAAGACTTCAGCTCCTTTGCTCCAAACAATTCTGAGTATAGTTGTTTGGTTTACAATTAAAAACTCCAGAGGATAGAAAGCCAGGTCCCAAAAGTTTTCCTGAACCACAAACCCACATTTGCCTCATGGAAGAAATGTCTTATGTTCTGGCACTGCAAAGACCTCAGTTCCCTCCTCCTGCCATTGTGCTCTCTCTGAGCTGTGCGGTGCTGGGAGTGCCACCGTGCCCCTCTCATGGCAGAAGCTGGGGAAGGCTGGGGGCTCAGTCTGAGAAATCAGAGGCTCCACAGGTTGGTTGCTACCTGGAAGGCTTAAGGGAAAGATTATACTGCTCAGCCTAGCACAGGAGATGGACCAAAGGATGAGCAAAGGGTGCCGCTACTGTTAATGTTAGTGTTTCATTTGCTTCATTGAACCGTAGTCCCAGAAATTGAGAAGAAGCATCATGCAGTTCTCTTCATCCCAAAATATATACAGCCAGGGTTCAAAACAAACTTAGGGGAAAAAAAATACGTATTGTCTGCCAGGAATAAACTTGGAAAATTATATATTAAAATATTTATTGTATGCAAAGGTCTTTGCCATCCTTGAGCCTTCAGGATCATTTTTGAGATTATTATTTTGAACACTAGAGTTGAATGAAAATTTCTGGTTGGAGTAGTCTCTTTTTATTATCTTCAGCAGGCTGCATGGGAGCATGATAAAACTGGATGTTGTCCTTGATGCTGAACTCCTCTTTTTACTGCCAACAGCAATTCTCATTATTTGAACACACTGAAATATTTTTTTGTGGCATATTCAAGGCCACAGATTAGCTGGGGAGAATTATCTTGAAATGATGAATTATTTTACTGTAGAAAATCTTACAAGTGATGTTGTATAAGGAGATACTCCTGGCATTTTCACTTTTTTACCACAAGTCCAAATAGTGTTAATTGAGGAATATATCTGTAAGAAAAACAACTACTATGAGACACAATTTGTTTCTGTAACTCCATTTTTAAATACACAACAATACATTTGAGAGTCTATTTCTTGATAATCTTCAAAGGGATAAATTGGAGCATCCCATATTGCACATGTGACCAGTGTGAGCTGTGTAAAAGCTCCTGAAAAAAAGTTCCTGCAGGATGGATGCTCAGATCCCAGCTTTGACCAGGGCCATTCCAGGCTCAACATTAGGATCAAACCACACTGTATCCCTTCTTCCTACTTCCCATTGTCACTGCTGGACCAGCAACCATATTTTCACCAGCTTCTAATTCAGGATGTAAGTGAACTCTGCTGTGACAAGTGTGGCCCAATTAGCAGGACAGGTTCTGGTCAACTGCTCAGGGTATCTGGGGGTGGCTGTGGTGTCAGAGGTGTGACATTATCCAGACTGGATGAAACTGAGAGATAGGTATTTTCCAAGCATGCATCCTGAAAGGAGAGACAAACAGAATTTCTGCTGAGGGGCACTGGGGCAGGACACCGGGAACAGCTGCACCCACCCTTCTCACCATCTTCATGTCAGTCAAAAATCCAAGGGCAGAGACAGCATTTTTGCTCTTGATATTAATAGTAATTGAAAAACATAAGGAAATGGTGATTCAGGCTCTGATGACTGTGCAACTGATCCTCCTGGAGGGGGGTGGCAGGGGCTGCCCCAGGTATATCCCATGTATGGAGTAGCTGGGTACGATGCAGTCTCCTTCCCACCTCCCAGCTTCCCTGCCAGAATGAGAAGGGGTGATACCCACAGCTTATTCAGCATGTTTTGGAGTTTTCAGAGGTAGGAAGTGCTGAGAGATGAGCCTGTGGGCACAGCTGGCATTTGAGGCAGCCATCCAGCATTTTCAGCTTGCCATTCATGTTAAGGAACATCCCACAGGAGTGTACAGGGCGTCTCACACTTGGCTCTATGCTGTCTGTTCAAGCATGCAAGCAGCTCTCCAGACTTCATCACAATTTCACAGTGTTTGCTCTTTCCTTTAAATCTAGTTCACAGAGCCATGTAGTGAATATAAACTTCATATTAACGTTCCCTGTTTGAAGTTACAAACATATAACAGCTCACAGCTCCAACAGCTCTAAAGGGTTAACAATATCTTGGAAGATATTTTCAGTGCTCATCAGTTGTGACAGATAATTATGGATTTGAAGAGATTTGAAATTTGTTTATAAATACAACTTCAAAAACTTTCTACTGATACATCTTCAGCAAACTGCTCAGCTTCATTGTTAATTGAGAATCGCATTTACACATGCAATTTAAAGTGCCAAGAAATTACAGGAGCACTGCCACTTCCACTTTAAAAGTTAAATTTGAGAATCTTCTGGCTGGGAAAAGAGAGGAACCCTGCGGGCTCAGCAAACAGAAAGAACATATATGCTGTCACACTGGCTATGTTTAATCTCATTCTTTTGAAATTCCTGCCATGAATTTTTTGTCAGATGTATTTCTGATTGAGTCTTCCAAGGACTGGTTCACCAATCCTGACTCTGTGTCAATTTTCTATCTTAAAATACATAGCCCAATAGTAGCTGATTAAAGTTTTGGGTATTTTAGTCTATTGCTGGCCAATATATTGTCTTATTAGAGAATCTAATTGAGTGTACTTGGAGGACATCCAGTTTGCACCTTTTCTTTTTCTTTACTTTTTCAGTAGAACAGGCTTTTCAAGATGTATGTGTGGTGTTTCAGCATACACGTGGTAAGAAAGAGCTCCCAACCCAGTCTGCCAGCAGCACATCCCTTGCTCAACAGCAACTACATCCCTGGGTGTTCAGGGCAGATATTTTATTTTGACATTCCCCTTACCAGGCAGAGAGCTGCTCAAGTGGCTCAACATCCTGGGAAATTACAGCCTAAGTCCTTTCAGGTGCTTCCTATAAAAGGGTGCCATTGAGTCTCCTACATTTACACAGTATCAGGAATATATTTCATGCTCACTAGGCAATGGCTGATGGTGCTTCCCTTATCAAAATCCACGTTTTGCACTGCAGGGTGAATTCCTTCACACATTCCTTCCTTCCAGCTCTGATTTTCAAGGTTAGCCTTGTGCAGAAATGTGTGCTCCACCTTTCCATATGTGCAAAAATGCAAATCCCACAATCACTCATGTAATGGCTCCATTACAAATCTGTGCTGATGGGATTGCACCCAGCAGCCTCACAGCAAATATGGCTTATTAGAGATCCCCCAGGACAGCCACTCCCCTTGTGTCAACTCTGCAAAAGGAGCCTAACTTGAAGCATATTCAGCTGGAGTACACTGCACACTGAAATTACTCAAATCCATGAACACAGTCTGTCTGCCTGTTTTGGAAAACTGGGAACACTCTTTCTTTGTACACTGGAGCTGGAAACAGGGATGAACACAGAACTGTGCAACACAGTTTCCAACTCCATCAATTATTTTTTCTCTCTTGCATACACATGTTTTTATCCAAGCCTGTCATTCTTCTTCCTTGATTCAAGGAACTTGAATATTCAGCCCTGTCCATGACCATAACTGAATATTCAACCCTTGACCATGCAGCCTTATTTGGGTTACTTTTAAGTTCAAGTGTATGTGAATTTGGAAATCTAGCTCAGATCCATACCTGGTTAGAAATGCTCCTGATATGAACAGATAGTAAAAAAACCTCAGTTCCTCTGATCTCCCTTCCAGAATAAATAATTATTCTGTGGGTAGATGGTCTTTTCCAGCTGTTATGCCCCGATCACATTGAAAAGTCCTCCAGAGACCACCTCAAATAACACACAACTCCCTAACAGAAACAAAAACTCCAGCAAACGGGAGCAGTCAGAATTTCCCCCTGGACCCCACCTACCTGCAGCACCCTTAGAGCAGTGCATGTTCACCCTGAGAGCACAGCCTTAGCTACAATGCATATACTCCTTAGCACAGTTCACATCCCACAGACAGAGAGCAAAGTTACATCCAGCTTCAATGAATGCAAGGGACAAATTTTGATGTTGTTCTGTAAGGGAAAATTTATGGCTTAACATATGGAACAGGGGACTGAAGTGGGCAGCTCAGGGACTGCTGGGTGCTGACCTCCTTTGCTTCATGGTGTTGCTCCACCTGGTTGATAAGGATCATATACTCTCAATTAAGCAATATGCTTTTTTTATTTTTTAAAGTTCTAGGGCCAAAGTCCTGGATACCAGCAAAAGAAACTACTCAAGGTTGCAGGAAGAATTTGTGTCTGTATCTAACTGAACAATTTAACACCCGATGGCTATGAGGCCATCCAGCCCTGAAAGCTCCATAAATTCAACATGTACTTCCTGGACGATTCTCCTGCCTGCCCACCCTGCTGAACTCAGCCCATAGTCACAGGGGGCAGGTGTCTGTGAGGTGAAACACTGGAGAAAGCCCAGCAGAGCTGAGCCTGGGTTATTGGTATGACCTGTGTGTGTGCTTAAAGGCCACTCAACAGAGGATGTGCACAGAGAGCACAAATGTGCTTCTTCCTAGTACTCCCAAACTCTGAAGACTTTAACATCATAACTTTTATATTGTGCTGGTGCCACAGGTTTTAATCTGTGGGTTTGTTCCTAAATTCTAAAAGAAAAAAACACATCCTGAAGTCCCATAAATACCATCATGCAGTTGGTATCAGGTTGGGCAGGACAACATCCATAGGCAGTGCTTACTGTCCACATGTGTGGAGAAATGGCTCGAGGAGCAAGGCAGCCATGGAATGCCAGAGTCTCTGTCTCTGCAGAGTTTTCCCCTGCAGAGCACAGAAAGGGCATTGTGCGAGCAGAAGGCAGAACTTTGAAGATAACTGCAAGGACGATGTCCTTGATGGTCTGGAAAGTACCGAGGCCTATGAAAGAAGGATTGTAGTCAAGGAAGATGTCCTTGGTGGCTTGGAAAGTACCGAGGCCTATGAAAGAGGGATTGTAGTCCAGACAGTAGAAAAAACCAGATCGTAGGGACCATGAGAGGGTGGGAACAGGTTGATGTGACTGTACAACTAACCAATAATAGAATGGCAAGTAGTCTTACTAACCAATGATTCTATGACATGTAATATTGCTAGGTGCTGCAAAAATGTACTTAAGGCTGTGAACCTGAAACATAAACGGATTGAAGCTTGCTATTGATCATATTGGTCATTGACTGCTCTTTCCTCTCATCGTTGCGGAAGAGTTATGGTCCTTTCTCCTAAACGAGTATTCTCCTAAACGAGTTTTCTCCTAAACGAGTTTGCTCCTAAACGAGTTTTCCCGCAACATTGGTGATGGTGTGGATTTTTACAACAAGTGACATTCCGCGACACACATGAGCCATCTGAAACCTTTACAGCTTAGGTGCCTCTGATGCATTTTCTTTTTTTTTTTTCTCGTTCAGTATTTCAGGGTACAAATATTTTGGCTAATTTTCACCAAGCTTTCACTTCAGACTTGGCTCCTTCCAGCTCTTTCATCTCTTCTGTCCCTTCCACACCACTTGTTTCTTTTCACTGGGTTGGCTCCTCATCTAGGCAACTCTGTGAGTTTAAAATAAATCTCCAGGACAAACTTAGGGTTTTACCTGGACCAAATGTTTAAAAATAGACATTTGTCTGGTTGTTTTGAGTAAATCCTGTGCATTGGCATAAGGTAAACAGAGTGATACCCAACTGCAGTTGAGTTATATGGGATTTGCTCCAGTTAAATCCATATTATCATTTGCTGCTTTACCCTTAGTTTTGCAAGGTAATGCTATCTCAGGGAACAACTGAAGCCAGCTGTGGCATTGGAAAGCTGTTACCTACCAGCCTTGAACTTGGACACTTTTTATTTGACATCTGTCTGCACTCACAAGCTACATCCTAGTACAATTTTCTCACTCTCTACACCAGTTCAGTTTCTAAAACGATTTAATAACACCCCAGTGTGCACAGTTATAAACCAAGTTCAAAGTGGTTGGTATTGAGTCTGCTTCATATGAGAAGGTATGAACCAAAGTCAATGTGCTTCCTTATGAGAAAATTTTGTTGATTTACTGCAATCAATTTAGCAACTCAGCTTGTGAAATGGGTTGCACTTCTGTAGAGCTGTCCTCACACAGGAGAGGAAGAAATGTCAGGCTTCAGGGAAGAATCAGCTGCTGGTCAGACCCACCCTTGCACATGCAAGCAAGCCCCAGCGGTGTCTCCACCCTCCAGCCTGGCTGGCAGCTCCTGAGGGCCTTCACCCTCCAATTTCTTCACAGCAAGGTGACACATGTCCCTTGAGCCATGACTCAGCTGAAGCCTCCTAAAACCCACATCAGTAAAGCAATACATCCCTGGGTAAATTGGGCAGGCTCCTCTGGTGGCTTCCTCAGTGGCTGCCAGGCCCTTCCATTGGGCTCACACCTTGCTGTTGTGGCCCCTTGGCAAAGGACACAGCAGAGTAAAGCACTGTGCTTAAAGAAGTCTTGTCCTCCATGGTGGGAAGAAACCGTTTCAGAGCCCCAACTGCAGTGCCCAACACCTGGGCTTGTGTCTTGCTCCTGTTAGTCCTGATGCTCCTCAGAGCTTAAAAGCGGGGTGCCATATACATGAAGAAAATCCATGGGTAGCCTATAGGAGCATATTCCTGCTTCCCATCAGAGCTGCTTCATAGGCTCACCAACCAACTGCATGTTAAGGTTTTGGCTAGTTTTGCTTGTTCCTCCCTGAGAAATTTCATCACTGTTTAATTGCAAAAGTCAACCACTGTATTCAAGAGATGAATTACCCTACTGCTGCAAGAAAGTTTGACATTCAGTTGCTTAGAGGATATTTATGACCAAAGTACCTGTTATTCTGAAATACAACATCATTTGTAGAAATTTCCCATTGGGGAAAAAAATAATCAATGGCACACGGAAGGTGTTAAAGCCCCACAAAAATAGCATCTTAACTGTTCCTTAAAATGGTGACTTGTACACAAATGATGAAAAACAGCTCAGAAAGTTAACCAGTTTAGTCCTGGAGCAATGTAAGCATTTAAAGACAGATTTACAGTGCACTGAAAATCTGATTATGTAAACTATCATAAATGGATTCAGTGTGTTAGAGGCCAACACTAAATCTTCATCTGTTTACTGGAAAAAAGGCAGTAGGGAGCTATACATTAAATGAAGATTGATTTCAGAAAGTGTAGCAGAAATGAAATATGCTGACATAATGAGTAAGCAGAAAGAAAGAAAGCATAAAATTAACAATCATCAGCTCTTGCTCCAGGATTACGACTATAAACTAGAGAATGACATTTATTGTAATGCTAGTCCTTGAGATGAACTGCAAAAGTTTTGATAGAGCTTGTCGAAACTTTCCAGGTTCCTGGTTCAAAATCTGTCCTGCAATTATGCCTGGTCATTAAAACTAATGGAGACATTCCTGAAAAATTCTATGCACAAGATCCTGCCTTTCCTGTCAGGATGGAGCCCTGACTGGCATGATTTCAGATGTCAGAAATAAAGATCTGAGGCCTTTCTGCACCATTCTGCTGTCACCTGACACCTTAGTGTTTTTCACCCACAGCCTCAGCCAGCTGAGGTACTTTGTCAGTCTTATCACATTTTAAAACATTATTCTGATGCTATTGGACAGTGCATCGTTAGCAGGCAGAGCTGGAGCTCTTGCAAAATGCAGTGGAGTCAGGGGCAGGGAGGGAAGCTCCGGCCCTGGGCACCAACTGGAGCTGGGAACTTTCACTATCATTGGGAGGCAAACCGCAGTTCACAGAAATCCTACTCTCTGGGACTGAATCAAAGAGTGAGAGAAACCGGAAGAAGGGTTTTCTTCCAGAGCATGAAGGTGGATGACAAAGGCAAGAATGCTGGGTTATGGAACATCTTGTTCTGGATAAGGCTTTTAAAGGCCTAGAAGGAATAAAGACTACATAAATATGCTTATGAAATGGCACTCAAAAAAAATTCATCACCACGGTCTATGATGTAAGAGTAGGTTTTTACACCCTCTGCTCGAAACCAGCATGGCCATTAGTTGGTGAGATGGCGCATTTCAGAAGCGAAGGCCACTGAGTCTGAGTGAGTCTGGCTGTTCCCAGCACAGGAGAATCACTTGGGTTTCACCACACTCGGGGTGCTTTGTTTCAGAAATCACATCACAAGGGGTTTTTGGGTGTTCCTCAGTGAGTATACTTATGGTTTGGTTTGTTTCAAGGCATCACAGCAGTTATTGTGAACATTGTAGAATTTTTAATCTCTCTCTTTTACCTACCTACCTATCTAGGCTGCACTTTTATAACTGTATTTAAATTGCTGTAATCCTTCTTTAAATTTATTTTCACTGAAATTGATTATAGTCCTGAAAGAGCTTATATGTGATTCAATAAATATTTGTTGTTAAAATGCTATGGCTTTTTAGTTGTTGCTGGGCTCTTCTTTTCTCTCTCTTCCTCCCCAAAAGGATTGTCCAGGAAAAGTGCTTAATGCTACAGTTGTATTTAAAAAGTAGCCAGTGGCATCAGAGTTGGGATTAGATACTACCCTTTTACTGGATGTATACATCAAAATGAATAATGAAAAAAAACCCCAGGGAAACCATCCAATAGAGCATTTCAGATCCCGAAAAGAACATATTGTGCTGCCCTTTTGAAACTAGGTCTCTAGATCTGTAGCTTGGCAAATTAGCAGTAAAAGAACTTCATTTTGGCCTGTATTGGTCATGCCAATTAATCCAGTGGATCTGCCCAAATATTATCTATACAACAAAAATATAATAAAAGAAAGAGCAATAAGTTCTCCCCTCTGCCTTTTTGCACAACCTTTCCCAGTCATATAATTATTTATATGATATATAATAATAAATAATAAATAGCAACATGGTGTCAAAATCATGTCATCAGCAGCAATAAACCCGCCAGGGACAACGCTCCTCAGCTCTCCAGTAAAACAGAGTCCATCTTGGATGCCATACAAAAAGCAAGTAAATTGAATGCATAAATTTGCATCCTTGTCTGAGATTTCATCCCTGATCCCTTGCAAACCCAAAACACGAAGTCTGAGTGCTCAGGCAGAGGGGTGGGAGACTATGTCTGGATAACAGAGCAGGTTATTTCATCAGATCTCAAAATGTGTGTTTCTGTCTCACCTGGGGCAGAATGCATCACCCATCACTGCAGGTTTTCTGCAGTGTAGCCATCAATACTAGAGCATGTCGTGCAGGCTGTCTCAGGAGTCAGCAAGGGAACCCACATTTCTATAACAGGAGTCACCTCATGCTAATGCTGATATTTAATCTAGCGAAGGTGAATCTGACACAGATGGGTGTGCATTGGCATCTGCAGTGAGGTGAGATCCTCAGACTGAGTCACTTCATCTGCCTTAAAATGTCATCATGGGATTGATTGTCCCTGATTTTCCTATTCATACGGAGCAGAATTCAAAGAGGAAGGAAAGAAGAAGGAACCAGTGTGAAGAATCTGATGTAACCCAGTACCCCAGAGATGAGTCACTCTGATCTCTGTCCGATGGCCAGGAGACAGGCAGATGGATAACTCTCATCACTGTCAGCACACAGACACATCCATTACCTGCAGTGACAAAGTCATGAAACCTCCATTTCTTCTGTAGGTGTATAATTATAGTAGGAGAAATATCTGAGTCACAGGTGTAATTCAGTCTCCCTTCAGGTATGTGACACATAAGGTGATAATCAGCTGAAGAACTGGAAAATACTGATCACTATTCATTCAGTATTGGTGAACCACAAGAGGAAGTTTCTTGGATGTGGCATATAGAGGATATGTGTTTTGAAAAGTGTGAGGAGCAGCATATTAGTTCTGGGTCTTTCACAGTGTTTCTTGCTGGAAGACAAGTGTGTCTCCTATTAAATCCCTACACTTTTAACTTGATTCCTCCAGCCAATGTCAGAGTTGAAGGTTGTTTGTTGGGTTTCTTTTTAATGTGTATCGAAATATCTCAGGGTATGGAAGAATACATGTATAATACCTGCACAACCTTTCCCAGTCATATAATTATTTAGTGTACAAGTACAGTTCAGTTGTAGCAGAACTCTAATGTCTACATAAATCCAGTTTAAAATTAAACTGCTACTTAAATATACTTTAAGGAGGGTATTTAGTTTTCTTTCTTACTCTAGTGTAATTAGTGGAAAGAAACAGGGTTCTTTAGACGCCTTATTTGAACATTTCTGTCTCCTCATACTGTGTTGTTATTTTGGAAAAACCCTTTTGGTGTTTGTTGCAGTTGTGTAACAACTGATACTCTGCTAGTCAAGCAGCAGGAGCAGTAAAATCACCCTTTGGGAAAGGCTCATCGGAAAGGTTACTGCTGAAGCACGGATCTGGTGTCAGTGCCAGGCAGAAGTTACACCGTCAAGCCACCTCATTTCCTAGGAAGAGGCCGCAGTGAGGACCACCCAAGCACTGAGGTTGGTGACATCATCTCTGCATCCTTAGCAAATGCTGGAAAACAACCATAGCCAGGAGCAAGAAAAGCCACAGTCACAGACAGGGCTGGATCAAAGCGTAGAAAGAAATTAACTTGTTTCAGTGTGACTTACTCTTGGCCAGCCCCTGTGGGCTGCTACTTTGTATCTGAGTTTCTCCTCCCCATCACAGTGCAACAGGCAATTCTTTATTCAGCCTTTTAATGACTTTGATCTGACCCATACGCAGTCTTCTAATGTTTACCTCTTTTCCAGTCTCCTGCAGCTTCACAAATCCTCCACGATGTCATCAGCTACCCACTGGAGCCTCAGGAGAGCTGAGACTGTCTGGGTGATGGATACAAGGAACCATGCTGGTCTGTGAGAGCACAGAAGAAAGATGGTCCAAGGCTTTTTACCAACTCAGCTTGAATCCAGTTAGACTTAGTAGGAACTCATATTAGATGTGGTTTGACATCTTAACAAGTTTGAAATGACCCAAACCACCTCCTTTGCACTGTGCCTAAGCCTGTGATGGATCCTGATGGTTCTCCAGAAGCTCAGCAGGGAATATGATACAGGTATGGGTGTACACAGTCAGGTCACATTTGGATAGGTTTTCAGAAGAAGGCATTAGCTTTGTCCTGAATGGAAGTATCTGGACTATTTCCAGACCCAGCCTGACTCTGGAATATGCAATACTTTATACCTTTGGTGCTGGTGCTCATGAGCCATGTCAGACACTAGCTGGCTCTTTATCTGTGGCACAGATAATCTACAAATTGGGTAATTCAACCACAGATGCCTGAGAGCTGGTTTTAGCTGCAAACACTTTCATGATTGCTTCAGCCATATCCCTAAATACAGTAGAGCTATTTTCATTAGACCAAATCAAGCTGAAGAAATCTAATTGAAGGAGCATTCCTTAATCTGTTCCTTCTAGTCTCAGTTCTTCCCCTTTGAACAGTGCTGTTAATTGCATTAAACATCTGATGGCTGTTAATCTTTTTAGTGAAGGTGAACACAAAAAAACCCCAAAACCTATTAAGTAATGTGAGTGATCATGGAAGTCCTGATGGAATAAAGACTTACTTTCAAACAGGTGGTTGCACTGGCCAGATCTACCAATCTTATACAGGCAAGAAAAACTGATATTTGCTATGAAAACATCCTGCCTTCTCAGTGATTCCTTTTTGGAAAGAGGAAGCTTAAGCACTGCTTTGCCAAAGCAGTGGAGGAGCATGGGACTATCTGCACAAACCATCACTGCAGTCTGAGAAGGCAGGAAGGTGCAAAGAAAACAAGCAATGGAACTGCTGTGAAAGCCTGTGCTCCCTATCTCCTCAGATTATGCTTTCACTCACAGGTGGAGCAGAAAGCAAAAGCAGCAGGCATTAGAAAGAGAGCAACTGTAAACCCAATGCAATCTCAATATTCGGAACTTTCCCTTCCTCCCATTCTCTACCTCTTGTGTCCTGTCTGATGGTCTTCAGCCCATTCAGCTGTGATAGCATAACAGTTTACAGGACTGCATTTTGAACTGGATTAGGGACCTGATAAAATTTTTTAAAAATAATCCTACCAAGAAATGTCAGTTGTGTGATGGAAATGAGCGATTGTGAGAATGACTGAAAAGACCATTCCCCCTGAACACATGGCATTGAGAAACCACAGCCCAGCTCCATGGCCAGCCTGCTCTGCATTGTTCAGATTTACAAAAGGAGCTGCCATTAGAAGCAGGGAGTCATCTTTCCTAGAATTTTTTTAAAAATTTGTTTTGTATTAAATAACTAAGCACTGATGTCTTCCATCACAACCAATATTTTGGCTGTCTTATTCAGTGTTTATGTTTTTCATCTTTTGTTATGAAAATGAAATTCAAAGATGGAAAAGGGCTAGGAGGTGAAAGTACATACATATCAGCAGTTGCAGAGACAGAACAATAAGGAAACAAATTACAGCAAAACAAAGCTTTACAAATCCAACAAAGTCATAATAAAAGCTATACTTAAAAAAAAACAACAGGTCTTCTTTGGCAAAACACAAAGCTGTACTCCAGAGGAGGTGAGTGCCCACCCATGGCACGAGGGCTGTGACTCCTGCCAGCAAGGCTTTCAGGGCAAAGAACACATCTTACATGTCTTCATGTTCCCAGCCAGGAACCTAAAAGGGCGGAGTTGCTCCTATTCTTTCTGAGGTTTTTCTTTTTGTCCATAGCAGTGGTTGAAATTCTCAGGCTACCTCAACACCACCACATTTAACAGTACCAGGAACATCCTTCAGCACTCCCTCTTCTCCACACCATAAATTTTTAGCACAGATCTTGACATATTTTGACCAGTGCTTAGTAACTCTTTCCCAACCAGTTCCTGGGTAGATTTCAGTAGCACCATAGGCCAGGGACTGCTCCCAGAACCATTTCCATGTGGCCACCCTGTTTTGGAGGGTAAGACAGTTCAATGTTACAAATGCAGGCTGCTCCCTGCCAACTGGCCTCAGTGCCAGGGAATGGCCCCAGGCACATTTAATTTGCTAGTATAGACACAGCTTCAGTTTCTTTGGGCTGTGGTTCCTCTCTCACACACTTGTGTTTTAAAACCTTTTTGATAATATTTTGCTTGTCAGCTGACAGCTATTTTAGACAGCAATTAAAGGACTTAGCAGAATTCCTAGTTTTATTTTCCTAGAATGAGTCCACTGTAAATCTTCAGGTGTCCTGAGGCTTTACAGCCACCTCCTGCAGAGCTGGAATTGCTGCTAGCAACAGGCACCCATGCTGAGTATTTCGGTGACGGAAGAGACAAATCCTCATTGTATTTTTGGTTTGCAAGTGCTTGCAAATGCCGCTTCTTTTCTTGTACTAAAAGTCCAGAGATTTACCTGAGATGGCACTTTGAGGAAGAAACCAAGCACTTCTTGGCAGCTCAAAGCACAGCAGCAAGCCATAATCCTAATTTGTTAATACTGTTCTGTTTTAGGGAGTTGCCTTTGTGAAACTGTCATCTGGATAGAAGCAGAGGTCAGCCCCTGGTGTCCATAATTTCTGTGTATATGGGGTCTGCCTGCATTTTTTACTTGGTGTGTATATAGCACAGTCAGACCCGCTGTATGTTGGAGAGCCAGGCAAATACTAATGCCCAATTTAACATGCAGCTCATGTGCCTTTAAATAGCAGCAAGAGCCGAGCCAAGCCATCCACTGCAGCAATTCCTGGACATATGTGCAGAGCCCCCCTCCTCCCCTGAGCCCTCCCACCCTGGAGCTGCGAGCGCACACGAGCTGCATGGAGGGGCCAGGGATTGGTGCTGCCGCCTGTCATTTCACAGTCACCCCACTGACGTCTCCTCCACACTGTTGACTTGATCCCGTTTCCAGCCAATATAATTATAACATGGAGAATCAACAACAGTTAACGATTTAGGTTAAATGTAATTTAATGGCCAGAGATTGCTGCACTTAGATGAGATTTTGCTTCACCTGAACCATGCAGAGACTGTGAAGAGGCTGCATACTTCTGCTAAAGTAATTCTGGACAAAGGAAAGATTGACATTGCCTTCTTCAGACTCTATTAAATGCTTGAGCGACTTCGGCATGAGTTTCTAATCTGTCATTGCTCTTGGAATTCCACATGTAAGAACGGGACCTGTCTGAAAGCAGAGGTTCCAAATCCACAAATTCATCCTTCTTTGGGGGAGGGTGTCCATATATATGGATATATTCTCCTTAAAGAAGTAGAGCTCAAAATCCCTGATCATCTCTAAGGGTTTGCTTAGTCCCTTGAAGAAAGTATGCCTAATATTTCACTTGCAGTGCCATTGTACCCATATACTGTGGAAGATAGCGTGAAATGTTGCTGTTACAAGGTCTGAAAAATAGTCACACGAGCCTAGAAACTCAAAGAGCCCATCACAGAGTGCTCTTGTGCTACTGGGATGGCTGCCAAGCAAGGCGTGCAGATTGCAGTCGCTGAGCTTTTGAATGATGAGAAAATGACTGGGACTGCTCAGTGTAGCAGACGCTCTCCGGAGCACCCCGAGCGGTCAGCCAGCATGTCTGCTACCTTTGGGAGCCAGTTTCTAGGTGGATTATACTAGATCCTGGTCCCACAGTCAGGGCCAGATCCCGAACACACATTTTAACACGGGTTTCTAGCTCTGTATATCAATCCAAGAGAAGGATTCCTAACCAGGGATTATGGCTTTAGAGCTCGTTTGCCTTAACTGCAGAGGAGGAATAGCCATCATTCTTCCAGGATTCCAAGCTTCCACTGCCTGGCTAGGAAGGCAAATATTTGTAAGTGAAATTGCCAGTTATCCTCTAATTCCTAAGAAACTCAGCAAAAAATAACCCCAGCAACCTTTTGTGATTTGTTGACAATGAGCCTTTTGTTAATCTTTAGTACTGAAAGAAAAAGGTTATCATCTGACATGCTCATGTATTTTTATTAAGTTATTTATTAGCTTGACTTTGTCAGGATCTATTAACTTATACCTCTGTGCTCCTGAGCAGCTGCTCTGATGACAGCATTTGGATTTACTGACAGAAGCTCATTGGCTGTTGGTTCCAGCTCATAACAAACGGAGAAGCTTCCACATTCTGTGTCTTAGTGTCAAAAAGTCAATGCTTGCCATGGTCTTACTGACTTCTGTAGCCATCCAAGGGCTTAGGAGTAGGTGCATACTGCTTGTAAAGCACTGTGCTCTTGGATGGCAAGGAACAACTGATTTCCAGGAGCCTGTTGCAAGGGCAGCAGCTCTCCACTGTGTTCTCCAAGAGGCTCCAAGCCCACTTTGGCTTTCACTAGCTGGGATCATTACAGTAATTCTCTTGATGGTGTCCTAACAGGAATCTGAGTACTTGTATGGATTTTTTTAGCACAGGGCAGATGCCAACCTAAGAACCAACACCTGCAGCTGACAAGCACAAACAAAGGGTTCTGGCTATAAGTAAAAAAGTCATGAACTAATCACACAAAGAAGAAAGCCATAATTAATTATCCTGTGACTTGAGCTGAAGATCAGTTATGTGGAGTGCTTCCTAGGATACCCAAGATTTTAGTTGTTTAGCATTTATAGTTTTCCAAAAGTGTCCACAGAAACTTCTCCAGCATTGTCAATAGTTTTCATAGCTCATATAGTTTAATACCTATTAACACTGATCAGGTGGGTTGTAATGTTTTAATATTAGCATAACCAGAAATGAACATTCAACACTTGGTGATTTACAAATATCTATCACAGTATTACCACTTGTTTTATTCACAAAGGTATAAAATTGCATAAACTATATCACTTAAATGGAGTCCTGGAGTTCATATTTTGCATGTAAAATAGACATGTACTTTGATGGTAGTTCACAGAAGAAAGAAATAAAATTACCTTTGATCAAGAGCCTTCCCTGTGGCTCTCTGGAAGAATAAGAGTAGAAGCATTTTATACATTTTGAGCATTTCACATTCAGATCCATCTCTTTACTCTTAACTGCAGGATTTTTAGTGTAGTGACAGGTTTAGTGATACGGTTGCATAGGCCATGGAAATGGGTGCTTTTCTGGTTAGGAGTGGTCACCCAGAGTCGATGGCTCAGTCATGCAATAGGAAGCATTATGGCACTTGCCAGCTTCTTCTCTTCAGATGAGTTTTCTGTGTGGAAGGACTTGGAATCCCTTTTCAATCCCGTGGGCTAGACCTAGAGACCCATGAGAAGCACATTCGCTGATGTGGCTGAGAATGTGTCGGGACTTTCCAAAGGAAGGAAGGAGCAGTGAATCACTGCAAGTATAAAACCACATAGGGCAATGCAGCTTATTCCAACACAGATCATGGACTACTTCCACTGTGCACTAAACAGACCCCCCAGCTGAAATAAGACTGAACCTGGCAATGTAAGTAAGAAAAAAGATGTGGATAATCACACAGATTACATAGGGTGAACTGGAAGCTTCTAGCAGTCAGCTACAGAGTTATAAAAACTGTCAGCAAGGATAGGAAGTGTACATCCACTCAAAGGGATATGAAGAATGCAACTACAGCAGGGAACAGGGTCTAAAACTCATCTCAAAGGAAACGAGGAAATCCACCATGACAGAACTGTGTAAGAAAACAACTAGAGATAAATAATGCTCCTGCCCAAAATGGGGCTTTGTACAGTTATTCTGAAGACAAGCTACTAAGTAGAGCTAGCTTGTTTCCTTCCCAGCTCTTTGTTCATTGACCATATCTTTACGCTACATAATACTAATGAACAAAAAATTAATAGCAATCGTATTCTTACACTTCAGTGATTGTAGGAAAGCATTTGACAATGATGCTGTTGTAGCAAAACATTGAAAATTTGTGGATTTCTTTGCAAAATTGTTTATATTTTCCAAAACCTTTCTCAGTACACAGGCGTTTAAATCATTGCTTTGATGTCACTGCCAGCAGAGGCGAAGGGACATCATCTCCCTGCAATGTCTCATAGTGCTGTGTAACAAATATCTGCACAGAGACTGGAGTCCCAGGGGTGTTTGGCGGTCTTGGTTTGCTGAGGATATCTATTCATCAGCAGATGAGATACAACAAAAGACAAACAGCTTAGTCAGAACAGCAAAACAAAAAGGTCTTATAATCAACAGGTCAGAAAACAAAGGCTGTGAAAATAAATATGACCTTACGTGGCAGTGCTATTCCAGAAGGAGTAACTGCAAGCTTTGTTGTCACATTTATTTACCCCGGCAGTGTATCTCATGGCCCCCGTGACTCTGTCTGTGGTGCAGGGCTCAGATGAGCAAGGGAAGGAGTGCCTTGGTGAGAGTACAGTCTAAAAGAAATTATGTCTTCACTAAAATGTAGATGAGGGAGAAGCAAAAGGTTGTTGAAGCCCTGTTTGAACAATTTTCAGTTGGAGATGTGTATCAGATATTCGTAATAAAAGCATGAGATAAGGAACAATGACAATTTGAGGTGTAGACAATCACTAGTAGATGACCAAATGTAGAGATAAAGAAGGCAGAATCTGTTGGCTGTATCCTGACCATATTGAACAACAGATTTAGTGATCTGAGGGCCAGAGGGAAGATGTTGACTTGAGGAACACCTGCAGAGTGAGAAAGACTGGAGAAGTGACCTTGCAGATTAGAAGATGGGTAAAATGATAAGTATTGCTCTACAATAGGATTACTTAGGGGCAACTGACATCTCTGAGGGTTGGATTGCTTTGGAGCATCCTTCTGTGCTGAAGTTTTCTTCATGGAGAGACCAAGCATACAGGCTTCCCACACTGCCACGACAATGGTTGTATTCATGCTGTCTGTTGCAGGCAGCCTGGAGTTTGCTGTCAGGACCAGTTTTTCCTACTTTACACACCACAAGCCTATAAACCTGCCAATAGTTGATTTGGGTACCTCACTTCCAACACAACCCTCTGTGGTGGTGGGCTCACCCTGGCTGGATGCCAGGTGCCCACCAAGCCAATCTATTACTCTCCCCCTCAGTTGGGCAGGGGAGAGAAAATATAATGAAAGGTTTGTGGGTCGAGATAAAGACACGGAGAAATCAGTCAGCAGTTATTGTCACAGTCAAAACAGACTCAGCTCAGGAAATCATTACCAATCAAATCAGAGTAGGATAATGAGAAATAAAACCAGATCTTAAAACACCTTTCCCCTCCATCCCTTCCTTCTTCCTGGACCCAACTTCTTTCCCAATTTCTCTACCTCGTCCTCCTCCTATCAGTGCAGGGACATGGGAAATGGGGATTGGGTCAGTTTGTCACACGTTCCCTCTGTCTTTTCCTCCTTATGCTCTTCCCTTGCTACAGTGTGGGGTCCATCACATGAGACAATGAGACACAGTCCTCCAACACAGCTCTTTCCCATGCGCTGCAGTTCTTCACTGAGCGTTCCAGCACTGCACCCCATATAGGTCCCTCATGTGGGATGCAGTTCTTCAGGAACAGACTGCTCCAGCAGTTTATGTTTTAGCAACATAAAAAGTTTATTCCTCAAACATTTCAAGGAACTTACATCTCTTGGTACTATAATGCAATGGAACCCATTTCCAACAAACAAGAAAGCTTTTTCTTAACTTATCAAATGTTTACATTGAACTATGTTAAAAGAGTATTCATCATACCAGGATACAGTCATAGGACAGAAATAATTACACCAAGAAGTTTTGCAAGTTCCAGCATGGCTGTTTACATGCCTATTTTTAAAAACAAATACTTACTGAAGGTGTGTACAAAATGAGGCATTTATTTCTTCATCTCCTAAGGAATATCAATGTATGCTTCTCTGTAGGTACATTGAAGACCATAGGCAATTTTTGGAGAACACATCACTCAAATCTCTTCCACAAGTCAATAGATACATATGTAAAGATAAGTCAAAAGGAAGGAAGAAGGATTAGATGGATTCAGGGAGATAGAGGAGAGAAATTTTCTCTTGTTTTGTCTTGAATCTAAAAGGGTATCCTTCACTGAAAGTTTTTAACAACAGTGGAGAAAAAGTGTATCTCCGGCAAAGAACAAAGACAACTTAATTTCCTTAGTACAGAAGTTTGGACCGAACAATTTTTTTAATCCCTCCATGAAACTTAGAACAGTTTGGGATTATTTTCTCTTTTTGACCACTTCTGATCCTGAGAGTTAATGTCTCCAACAGGAGAGAAATGGAGAGCAGGCTGCTGCCAGCTCAGCCACGGTTTTGTTGTCAGTGGCTCACCCCAAAGGCAGTGCTGAGGGGGCTTGAGGCAGTTCTATTTAGAGGACAAAGGGCTTGTTTCAAGCCAGGTCGGTTCCCAGAGCCAATTTGTTGCCTGGCCACACAAGTGTGTGTTGGCAAAAGGGAGGAGGGCTGGTTTGTGTGCAGGAGCTGGGGGAAAGCAGGACTTATCTCCACCAGGATGTGAACTTTCTCATGGATGTGACCATGAAACAAGTCTAAGTTGTTGTTGAGGCAACGGAGCCATTGTAATTAAAGGTTTGCGTTTTCATTGCAGATCAAGTTTGTCAGTGGACTTCAGCACATGGAAAACATTATTTAGATGTCCCGTTCAACTCAGTTTCAGAGGTAAATAATGGGTCTGGATCGAAGGGCAATGTACCAGATTTTGTCAGCCTGAGTTCAGCATGTATTTGCACTTCACCTTTCATATATCTATTTCTTTCACTTTCCTGAGGAGAAACATTGTCCTTTACATACCCTCCTCCAGCCTTTTGGGTCTCTTCTCTTCACTTTGAGCCATGAAAGCAGCCAAACTGTATGATGGCAGAACTTGCCCAGAAGGCATACTCTGGTCAGGAGGCTCTGATGGATGTGGCACCTTAGCTTAATACCTTCCTTTTCCCTTCCACATGTGTCTGGAAACCTCCCGGCATGGGCTGGCCTATAATAGAGTAGTTATCCTGTTTCTTTAACTGGTCTCCTTTTTGCACTTGCATAGAAATTCAGCAACAGCTTTGTACACTTGTTTTTGGACTGCAGCCCCATCCTCATTTACTTTTAGACTTCTGCATTGCAATTTGCATATATAATGCACAGTTAATTACTGTTTAAATTAAGCACACAAAAATCAAGATCTGATGATCTTGGTATAAGATTAACAGCTATTACAAAATAAATAGAATATGTAGATAACTCTTACCATTTTGGTGGCTCTTTTATAGAGCCATTAATTCTGGGGGATGCAGTGAACATACGAATGGAGAACAAGTTGCTCGTACTAAAAATCCAGTCCCATCCTTTGTATTCTTTTCCATCGGGCTGCTGCCCAAGCATACCAGAAGCGGAAAATTCCCATGGTTTAGGACAATCTGGTATTTTATACTTAAACTTTGTCTTTTCTTTTGCTTACCTAAATACAATTTTTAGTAACAGTCTTTGCTAGAAAAAAACAAGAAAAGAGATAATTCAAAAAATTTTAATTTTATTAACACTTCATATCTTATTGTCTTCATATCTTTGCTATAGTGTCTGGGTCTCACTTTTCTATCCCTGAAGCAAAATAACAGCAAAATTATTAATGTTGTTGCCATATCCCATCCCAAGCAGGGCTGCAGAAGAACTCTGTGGTCAGCCCTTTTCCATAAATACTCCTCAGACTGCTGTCAGACCACTCTCTGGGGAAGCAGAATTCAGGTCCCACATGAAGAAATGGGGATTACAGATGAGACTTCTACTGCCTGGATATTACTGACCCTAGAGTGTTGCATAAATTGTGTGTATCTTCTCTCCAATGAAGGGCCAAAACTACTTGGTACACTCTTCTCATTTATACAAATAGTTTGTGAATAACTAAAACAACATTTGAGGGCAAATTTGTTATTTGCAGTAAAAAAAGAAAAATTGTAATTTACCAGCTGCAGCTCTGTCTTGTGTTTTGTATGCCATGCTTAGTGATGCATCTGAGAGGAAGTGAAGATGTTTTCTAAGAACAAAGTTAATTATTCAGTAGCAGTTCTTAAAGTGATCAAAAAAGAAAGGTGTAAGCAACTTTGGATTTTTAAATACAAAAAAACTGTTCTTTGAGGTATTGATCAAAGTAAAAAGAAAAACTAATTAGGGATTGGTTTCAATACTCTGCATAGGCTTTTGCTGAGACAGAATGGATTATTTTCCCAAACAACAGCAGTGCACACCAAGTTAAATTATTTTATTAAAAACAACCACTACATTGCTTGTTTCAGTATTCAGTATTTTTAACTTTGGACTAAGAAGTGAACATTCTTTGGGAAAATAAAACCCAAGCGGTATCTGAATTGTTCTTTTATTTAAATGAAATAAGCATAGCTGTAACAGTGAAGAAAAAAATAAACAAAGAAAAGAAAGACAAAAGCAGGAAGTTAGGAAAGGCTTTTAGTAGTGTTATTTGTTTGCTCTGTGTCCATGTTGAACAGCACAAACCATGAAGCAATACCCCCTTTTATGAGGCACTGTGCAATCACAAAAGGAAAGGACAGGGTGTGATCCAAGTATTTCACTGTTTAAATATAGCGCTGCAGACAACAGGCAAGTATTGACTAATGGAGGGGGACAAGGACAAGCAGCCCTGCACACCTAATACCTGATGTGGCTGTACCAAAGAGCAGCCCAGAGGGACTCATACAAGTGGTTTTGGGGAGCTCCCCTTGGCTGTGCTGGCCATGAACTCACACCTGAATATTTTTGCTGGAAGATTTGACAACAGGATGGTGGATGGTGAACATCTTTCAGGACAGAAGGGACCTGATAAGAAGCACTGGTTTTGAGGAATGGCTTGTGAGTGAAGATAAGGTTTATAAGGGGGCAGTGAGAAGGTGCTACAAACAGGGCTGTGAGAGCTGGAAATTATTTATTTGCTCCTGGGCAGTGACTGGAGAGCTCTCCCTGTACAGATGTAACTTCCTCAGGTGAATGAACACCCATCTTCTTGGGGGATCAAACACCAAGCCTGACATGAAGTTGAAAGCTGAGTCAAGGAACTCCTCCCTTGAATCCCTTAGGTATCCAGTTCAAAATTGAAATGGTCTACCTCCCTGAGCTGGGAAGGAAGAAGCACTCCAACCAACCTGGATCACCCAGAGTTAGAATTTACAGCCAAGGATCAAACCAAAGACAGGTGATAAGGATTTGCAGGAAGCAGAGGTGGGTCAAAGTACCATTTCCCAGCTCAGATTAGATAGGATTTTCTTTTTTATCACTTCCAGATCAGCAAAGAGGCAGGATGTGCCCACAGCTTTACCAAGCTTTTCTTCAGCTAACGCGATTTTTTAGCAGGACAAAACCTACAAAAATTAAACACCAACACAATTTAGAACAACTGAAACAGAGCTCTAAAAATGGAGTTGCTGGAGCATATTACAGTCCTGTGCAGCACTGAAGGAACAATGCTGTAAATACTGTCCCACCATCTCTGGACAGTATCACTTTCTGCAATTACCACTCTCCCTAAGAATTTGCTGACCCTGTCCTTTAGCTAAGCAGGTTCACTGATTCCTGGTCACAACAGTACCTTTGGCAGCACCTCTTGGCCACCTGGCTGAGGACCCATCCAGAAGCCCAGTCCCCCTCAACTCCTGCTGTTGGCAATGTGAGCAGGTAACTCAGGTGTTAGTCAGGATGAGTCACCCACCAGAAATGCTTCACTCATTCTCTTGGTTGACTCTGCATGGAGAAAAGTAGTCTTGCTACTCAAGTCTCTTCTTTAAATCTCTAACATGGGATGAAAACAAGCATCTGTAAGGCTCTTGGCTTGCAATAGATTTTTTATTATCCTTCTGTCGGTTTGTAAGCTTGTGGATTACACTTTTGTTCAAACCCTTAATGCAGAGATTTTGTCCCATAAGTGTGAGAGGAAGGTGCGTGTCACTGAGAGGGCACAACACATCATCCTTCTGGGAATGTAAAGAAGGAACAAAACCCCATGATTCACCTTCGTGTGCTTAAACATCCAAGGGTAAAAACACCTACTCTAAATGTGTAACTGAAGAAAATTGCTGTTTATGGGGTGGTGTTGTCAGAAAAACTACTGATGCAAAAGAGGCTGCCTTTCAGATAGAGGAAAAGAAAGACAATAATAACACTGAGATAAGGCCATAAGAGAGCAGGAGAGGGGAGAGGGACAGTGCCAGCAGAAGAAATGCTTTATGATTTTCAAAGGCATTTCTCTCCTGAGTCTACAAGTGAGACCATAGTCCATTGACCATTAATGCATACACTGGCTTCTGCTTGGCCTGAGACTGGCCCATAGGAAATATGTTCAGTAAGGCCTTCAAGTCTAATCATGAACCTCTGATAACTATCTTTTGAGCAGATTTATTACTTATTTAGTCCGTATTTTCTTAGCTTGCTGTTGAGAGAATTCAGTGGAGCAATACCAAAACCTTGTTTACGTCACTGGTTGTTTCTCTGATTCACTGGTGTTTATCTAAGAATGCTGTACAAATGAATATCCAGTCTTTGGGTGGATGTGCCTTGTAAGCAGTTGAGATGGGGAACTTTATCAGTGTTATCAGTATCTACCAGGAGACTCCAATTCAAGCCATGATAAAGGCTAGCTTTTTTTCCTACGTTCTTAATTTTCTCAGTATTTTTCTGAGAAAATAAGCTTGCTAGACTGGTCTACTATTCCCTGAAAGGTTCTTTCCCTCCCTTTCTGAATATATTTAAATGTGTGTGTTGAAGGTTGGGAGTTGTTTGGAATTTTTCCCTCATTCCCGTTGCTACGTTACAAATGGCTGGATACTTAAGGACTATTAACTCCTTTTGTAAGAGACAAAGAGCTGGCTTGGGTGTGGGAAGGGGAGGACACATTTGGTGATCCTGGTAAGACACGAGAGACCACCGGGAAGGGGACAGGGCAGCAGTGGGGAACTGCGGATCTCCTCAACTGCCAGCAGCAGGAAGATCTCGGACTGGTGTCGCTTTTCCTTTCCTTGGCGAGTGAGCTTTCGTTTGGGAAAAAGGGCGCGTTCCTGGGGTGCACATCTCCCTGGCTGTGCTAGCAGCTTCTACGGAAGGGGGCCAGCCGCCGCCACCCCGAGCTTTCTTCCTGCCAGAGCGGATTGAGGAGTCCTTGCCACCTTTTGTCCGCGAGCCTGGATGATCCCACCTCCGCTGCTCCCTGCTCTGAGCTATCCACGCCCGCCTGCCCTGCCCGTCCCACTGCGGGGCCCGCCGGCCTCCCGATCCACCGCCACTGCCCGCGGCCCGCAGACCCGACCGCGCCACAGCGCCCCCTGCAGCTGCGCGGAGTCATCGCACCCGCCCTGCCCGACAGCGCCCCTGCCGGCTGGGACCGGAACTGCACCGAACGGGAAAGCGCTTGGCAGCCCAGAGACTTCTGTCACCGCATCTTCTGGTTTTTGTTTGTTTGTTTGTCATTGCTACTGTTGTTGTTGATTGTTTGCCTTGCTATAGATACTAGTAAAGAACTGTTATTCCTTTCCCCATATCTTTGCCTGAAAGCCCTTGATTCCAAAGTTGTAATAATTAGGAGGGAAGAGGGTTCACATTTGCTGCTTCTAAGGGAGGTTCCCACCTTCCTTAGCAGACACCTGTCTTAAACCAAGACAGTGTGTGTACATCTCTTTCAGTCCTTTGAAGCATCACCATCCTCCTTGAGTATACAAAGACTCTGTATTACTGGGTCTGCAGTTGCTTCTGCTGGCTTCTAGCAACTCTAGGATGAATTGCAACTCCTGAAGATTTGAAAACACATTCTCTTCTACGTATTCTGAAACTTTTTTTTTTTTGCCTCCTCAGGCTTCAGCATTTACTGTAGTCATCTATATTAGCTGTGGTAGTGTTCAAAACCCACATGAAAGCCCCAGCGAAGACAAAAGCAAAAAATCATGTTAGATATTATTGAGCCCTCTGTTCCAACCTGTGCTCAGTAAGAAAATTAGGTGCATTAACAAAATGAGATGCAATTTATACAAGCAATAATAAAGGAAAGATGGGAAAAGGTCTGGTGTGGATGGATGATTTCAACCTTGCACAGTGACAAACCTTTTAGAGAACTGATAAAATTTGTTAATGAAGCCCTAACTGGATTACCAATAACTTCTTTTGTATAGTCATTAGAAATTCTTGAGCTATCAAGAATAAAATCAAAGCAAGTTGAGACCAATGTAGGCTTTTAAAAGACACAGTAAGAGTGTTGGGAGTGCCTGCTGTGTTTCACTAATCTAATCATAGCCAGGAGAAAAACAGCAGAAAAGATAGTAAGGCAAGAGTCTCTATGTAGCAGGCAGCCATGAACTTCAAAAGAGCACATCATGCTGTATGAAATAAATTGTATATTTACAGTAATATGAACATGGAGAGTACTGGCAGCTTGGACATAATTCTCCTGGATTCACAAGATGGATGTATATCCACTTGAAAAAAAAGTATGTTTGGCTTCAATGTGTGGAGAAGATCAGCTGAAGAACTGTAAGTAATGACATCTTTCAGTTTCCCTCTTTCAGCTGCTCTATTTTTTCACTTCAGCTTTTTATGTTCTCTGCAGGTCCCTCTGAACAACACCTCTTTCCTTTGCCACCTTGACTCATTTGGCATCTTTCTTCTGCTGCCCCACGGTGTTTCTGACTAGCTCCACGTGGTTCTTTGCTGAGATCCTTTAAACCGGCGGTGCAAGCAACCTGCCTGACAAGTGCAAGCCAAGCAGAGAGGGTTGCTTGGAAATCCTTGGCATGAGGTGGCTCCCAAGCATCTCCTACCCTGGATGTATCTCACTTCAGACCTCCTGAGCTCCTTTCCCATGTCCCTTTTGGTTAAAAACAAGAATATAGAAGGAGTTCCTGCCTCTTTTCAGTGACTGGGGACTAGTGCATTTTCCCAGGAAACATGGTGGCAGTTCCTGAGGATCAAACCCTTGTCCACCAGTGAGGTCCCCCTTCTGGACTGGGCTAACAAGTAGGAGAACATGCAATGTCTGCCCTCCCCATGTAGGTGCAACACTACCATATAGAGAGGCAGGCTGAGAAATGAGACTTCGGGAGGGTCATTACTAGTTGAGTTGGTGGGGACATGGAGAGTGGACAGCAGGGCAGGCTCACACTCACCTTCCTCCCCAGGCCAGCACCCGGAACTGCTGCCAACACACCACTGCTGCCTTTCCTTAAAGGTCATTGAAAAGAAGCAAACGGCATGAGAACAGCAATGGATTTTGCTTTCTTGCCAACATATTTGGTGTCTGTCATTCAGGGTAAAGCCTGACATTTCCAATTACCAATCATTACATGAACCTGTTACACACACAAAGATTAAAATAAAACCTGTGTTAAAACACAGGGCTAACATTGTGCAGCTCCATTTTCCATCCAAACAGAAAGTGTTTCCAGGATGAGCTGGCTTCTGGAGCTGAGTGGCTTGGTTCCATTTGGGACCCCCCACACTGCTCACAGGTTCAGGCACCAGCTCACGTGCAAGAGCAGTAGGTTGTCCTTAGAGGACCGCTAAAATGAACACCTCAAAGCTGAAGGCAGGACCTGGCCTGCAGGCTACCTGTTGGGCCTGATTACATGTTCAGAAGTCCTACATGTGGTGTCTTTCCTCATTAGATCCAAAAGCTATTTAGAAAAATGATCTTTGCTCTTGTTTTATATATGGAAGTCCAGAGAGCAAAAATGTAGGTAATGTGTACCTGTCCATATAGGAAATGCTGGAAAAGCTGATAAACAGCTCAGCACTCCCTTGCACCCAGTCCCACCTTTAGAAAGTGTCCACAGCTGGCGACCACTTCCAAGAGCAGGACTTAGCTGAGTAGCCCTGTTCTGCCTTGCCTTCAAATTAGATTTGGATTAACATGGTTATGCCAAAAGAAATTGGTGTCTTTGAAGACATTCTCTGAAAGGAACACGAAGCAGATGCCGTTTACACAAGAAAGGTCTAACGAAACAAAATAATTCAACTCTCTACATCTGCTTATCTCCCTTCAGCTGTGATGGAAAGAAGACCTAAGCTGGTAACTGCTAAGAGTCCAAGAGAAGATCAAAGGAGTAAAGGTATAACCCCAGGACATGCCTTCCTACAACCTGCACTGACACTACTCATGGTTATGTTTGGCTTTGGCTGGTGGAGTCCTGTCTCCTCTCTCTCTGAGATCTGAGGGGATCTGCACTTTGCAGTTCAGGTGGGGCAGCCATCCCATGTCCCATCTTACTGGCTCCCTCCACGACTGCTCAGGTTTGGAAAGAAAGCATCTGCAAGGGCATTAGCATCGCCCTGCTCCAACTCACAGGTAAATCAACACAAGTGATCAATCCTCCATTGGTTTAACAGAAAAGTGGTTGCTTCATCTTCCCAATGCTGGTGTGCAGGAAGGCACCTGTGCTCTGGTTAAACTGAGCTCAGGAAGGCAGGAAGGCAGGAAGGCAGGAAGGAAGGAAGGAAGGAAGGAAGAGGAGATGACTGTGTTTGCAGCTGCCAGGTGGGCTGACTTTAGCTTGCATTCATTTTGAGTTATTTTTAGTTTCATATGCATTCCTGGGACAGGAGTGTTCATAAAACATAACTTCACTAAGTATAAAAACAAGCCCAAACAGTGAGACGCACCAGAGCCCCGTGTCTTCTGCTGTTAGTTCCCTCTCAGCCTGTCCCTCTGTTTCCAACCCTCCAAACTCACAACAAAAGCTGTTTCTGAGGCTTCTCTGCCAGCACTGCAATTTTCCCATGTACAAGGTGACTCTGGTTTCTGGCTCTGTGTTCATGTTTCTTTACACACTCGTTACATGGCATTAACAACCTGGATTTATCATGCACACTGATAAGCAAAGGTTGAGCCAAGAGCTTCCCTTGGATCTAACACCCCTCTGAGTTTGATGCCTGGAGTGAGGCTGCATTCTTCACTACTTTTAACGCTGTCAGAAAATCTCAGGGCTTTCTTCTGCTGTGATTCTTTTAAACGTTGGCCACATTTTCAAGTTCCAGTTGTACAAAAGCCACTCCCCAAGCTAAGGCTGTTGTGAGGAGGTCACATAGCATACGGAGCAGGTAAAGGAAAGTCTAAAGCAGCGTATCCAAGGGCTAATTAAAGGGGATGCTGACCATTAAAGACATTGTTGTCCAAACAGCAGTACATTGATTTGTACTTTTATGAAGGATCACCTGTTTAAAATGTCTCATTATAAATTATTATGTAGCCCTGTTTACATAGCAATATTTTTTTCTTAAGACGACAATCTGCCTTTGAGCAAACAGATAAAACTGTTTTCTTTGCATAATCATAAATCATCCTTCCACCATCCTAACTCTGTCCTCTTTGTTATGAATAGATTTTTGCTGACTACTCCCAGTGCCACAGAAATCATAGAGATATAAAACCAACTGTAAATTACAAAGTCTCTCCCTCGGCCATAAATGGACAATAATCTATTCATGGTAACATCTGTGTAAAGTGGCTTTCAGGAGATTTTTTTCAGATTCCTCATAATATTTACACATTGAGTGCAGACAAGTATTAAACAGACCTCGCTTCAGCAGCGAGAGTACACCGTGCTCTAAGCCAGTGCCAGCTGAGTCCCACTGCGGGCAGGCTTGGCGTCAGCCGGGGCAGCAGGAGAGGTGACCCCGAGCTCCACTGAACAGGGACGGTGCTGAGAGCCAGGGAGCTCAGATCTTCATACCAACAAATGGAACCACTGGCCAAGAGCTTCTCCCTCTCCAGTCTCAGCCCTGGGTGTGGTGTTTGCAGCTGGGATAAGGGAAGCCTGCAGTAGACTCGGCAAATGATGGGGGAGCTCTGGCACTGAGCACATGTGCTCTACCCAGGCCAGACAGGAACAGCAGAAACCAAGGTCACACACATGGTGAGATGCTTAGCAGGTCTACAGAAACCTGCCCAAAGCAACCCATGGGATGCACCATGCTTGAAGAGCAGTATCTGCCTCTCACAGGGTGGCTGCATATGTTCGATCATTCCAAACAATTATGCTTCCTGTAAAAACATCAGCCCATCTAAAACAAATGTCACATGTTTCCCTGGCCTTCAAACATTACTCCAGGCTCAGGCCACAAAGCCATTCACTTTCTTCTCTCTTTCTGTCCCAGAAACTCTTCTGTGGACCACCTTTGGCTGCCAGCAGGGAGGGCAGATCCCCCTCAACACCACCGTGCAGTGTCCACTTGTGAAAGGTGGAGTAATTTAATTAACAACCACAACATGAACTGGGCAGCCAATGGGTGTAAACCTGCCATGTCCTCCAGAGATGAGAACAGCGCAGACAGGTGACACACACCAGTTCTGGCTGGTGACACTTTGTGCCTTGTACAAAGTGTAGCAGGTGAGGGACTCATCAGCCCAGCCCTTAGGGAGTCACCAGGGAGAGGTGGAGTCGAATTCCTGTTGGCAGGAGTGAAATGCAGCTCCTTGGAGTGTGGTCTGTGCTCTCCTATGGGGGACTGTGAGGCTGCAGCTCCTGCAGTAGCAGTAGCAGCAGCAGAAAAAAATTGCCACTTTTTGCCTTGGGCATTCCTTATGAAGACCTGAAATCAGACATTTTTCTTCACATCACATGCAGAGAATTTTTTCTCTGCTGTTGTTCTTTCACCACCAAAAGAAAAACTAAAAAAAAAAAAAAAAANTTACAGAAAAAATTAAAACAAAAGGGGGGGGGAACGGAATATAGGCTTTGTTTAGGACCACATTACTTGGGGTTTTTTTGGGATTTTTTAAAGTTTTGGCCACTGACCCATAAATCTATTTTTCCTATAGGCTCTATGTGCTCCTGATGGCTATGCATCAGCACCCACCCATCACCTGGATAATGAGATCAACTGCTTAATTTAATAAAATTGACAGAAACACATTCAGACAAAATGGGAGGAGGCTTTGTGTGAAGATGCATTACCAAACCTCTCTCCGGGTTAATTCCTACTGCAATCCACTGCTCCAGTTGTAATTCTGTAGCTCATGTCCCCACACCCGCCTTGCACTTCCTCTCAGCTTCTCACTAATCTTTTATTTCCTGGGTTTCTTTCCTTCTCCCTGGGAGCCTAGGAGGCTTTAGCAGCCTGCCCAGCTCCACCTCCTTTTCTGCTTGCTGCTTGCTCTCCCTCCTCCCCCTCATCTCCAGGCTTCTCAAAAGCTCAAGGCTTCTGCTTCCAGTATTTTGATTTCCTTTTCTTCCTCTTACTAGCTTCTCTCTCCATTGGACATTAAAACAGCCCCTCCACCTCCTTCTTAATAGCATGAGTTGCTTTTTAATTTTTTCCTACTTCTCCCTCACCTTCAACAGCCAGGTATATCCTTTGCTCATTGAGGTTTTCTTCCTGTTTTTTTCCTTTGTCTTCTTCTTATCTTTGGTGGAGGTGCTACCCTGCTTCCCTTTTTTATCTGCTTATTTACATTCTCTTCTCCAGTTAAAATTATCACATTTGCACCAACAACTGGGAGTGAGCAGTCAGATCTGCATATTTTCCTTGCTCTCTTCTCCTGCTGGGTCCATTGATATCTCAAAATATAATTAATATTTTTTCTCGTTCCTCTTTTCTCCATGTCTATTAAAATTGCTTTAAAATCTCTGTCATCACCACTTTTAACCGGGATTTTATTTCTGGCTCCTCCACCACCTTCTCTGTGCTCAAACAAAGGCCATCCCATGATTGCAGTAATACTTCTGTAAATTCCTGGTAATTATCCTGTTTACTCATCCTTGCTGCTCAGGCAGTGTTTCCTTCTTGCTCAGAGTAATTGTACATCTTTCTCCCCAACTGCTCGTCTCCCGTCTTCGACCACAGCTCTCCCCACTCCAAATGCTGCCCTGGATTTGCCTTTCATGTCATGATCATAGCTCCTGCCCTCGCCTGCAGAGCAGTCCCCATTGCTCTGAGCACTGCAGCCGCCTGCCAAAGCGCTCGGCCTTGGCATGGAGCTGTGCTCAGGGGTCCAAGGATCCCTTTTTGGTATTACAATGCATTTGTAGACAGTCAAGCATAAACACAGGGAAAACTGTGTTTATCTTTGCAGAGAGGGATGTATAGTTATATCTCTCTTTTATCATACCACCTTCTCTTCTGTATGTAAATTCAGATATATGCAATTTATAGGATCTTAATTAGCACTGAGGTTGAATTTTTGTCATTTTCCCTTTAGGAATTCAGCTGAGAGATAAATCTTCAGATATCAGAAAGGGAGTGTTAGTTTATATCTCACATCCTTCTATAAACACAGATTTCACACTGCTTCCTCCAGCTCTCCCAAAGCAGGATACAACACACAGGCTCTGTAACACCAGCAGCCTTAAAGGAGAGCGTGGCTGTTCCTGACCTTGGACACCAGAGTCAGCCATGCTGCACAGGAGGCAGGGCACGGGCTGCAGTACCTGCACTGCTTCAGGGAGGGCTCCTTCCCCATCTGTGGAGGTGCTCTGGCCTCGTCCTGACTCCCTGGGGACCACAGGTTGAGATGCAAAGGAAGGGCTGGTCCTGCTCAGCCACAGCACCCAGACCCTTCAGGGAGAGTGAGCTGGCACAGCCCACAGCCCAGGCTCCCTGAGGGCTCTGGGGGAAGCTAGGCACAAAACCTCCTTAGCTGCCATATGGTCTTGTAAAGAGGAGACAGGGCAAACTGGGATTTAAATATATAAATTACTTTCTAACCTGGAAATACCAAAGTGGAGAGAATTTTTTTTATCTTCTGCTAGTAGCAGATGCACCCAGATATGACAACGCTTCAACAAGCTAGCTGCCACCTCTGAGAGCCTTGGAAATACTAGTAGTAATTAAAAATGTATTTTAACTGTGTCTTTGCAATTTATAGCTGAATTGCTTTTGAAATGTGGAATGAACAACAATAAAAGCAAGTTTCCCTGCAGGGAAAAGGTCTCTTCATCAAGGGATGATGAGCACATTTAATGTTTCAGATCTTCCCTTTTAAAATGCCCAGTTGGGAAATTTGCCCAGATTGCTTCATAAAACCAAAATAGTTCATCCACTTCAGGTAGAATTAATCTAAACACGTACTTGAGCATGAGAATAAAATCTAAATTGGAACAAATATATCTCTCTAACCTTTAGTAATTATAAAGAATGAAAATAAATGGTAATTAATCTTAATAGTTTAGCCTGCAAAAACTGAATCATTACATATCAGAATTTTAAAACATGCATTTTGAAAGCTTATGCACATGCTTACAAACGTACCCACTATCCTCGAGACACTGACTATCCCCTCTCTCCCCTGGAGCTGCCCGAATACTCTGTGTGCCTCACGCCCATTTAAACGGTGCCAGTGCTTTTATCTCGACTGGAACAACATATCAGTGTTCCTCCAGGGAACACTGGAGGAACACTCCTCCTCCTCTTACAAGACCCAGGTCTTGATAACTCCCATAATTCTCAATTTCCCAGCCTCTCTTTATGCTATTTTACTACCACTTCAGCATAGAAAATGAAGCCTGCTGACATCCTGTGTGAAGGAAACACACTGCTGATCAACACATCAAGAAAGACAAGAATTATGCAGGTGCTTAAGGCAGCCTCTTGGGGTTTAAGTTACCTTTTATTGCTGGAATTAATAAAAAGAAAATGCAAAAATGATCAGCAAATCATGCAAGTCTAATCTAGAGTGAAATGCAAACAAGTCTTAGCTTTTGTGCATTTAAATTAGGAGGAGAGACCCCACTCCTCTGCAATGGATCTTGCATTTGAAAGTATTGCTGGAGCACCTGCCTTGTGCCACAGCAAGCTCCAGAGCTCGCAAAACATTGCTGACACCCAACAGCAAACACACACTGGAGCTGTAAAACCAAAAGCCACAGCCCCAATGAGCCGGAGGAAGTGAACACAAAGAAAGGCATCACCAGCATCCCAGACCCCTGCAATGCCGAACAATGCTGTCTTTGTTATGAGTCGCTGTTTCAACCCTCCTTCCACTGAATTCAGAGGGATTTTCATCACTGATTTCAGTAGGAGAACAACAGGGTTCTGTGCAGAACAGAACCAAAATCGTCCTCCTTCTTGCCCAGAGACCGCTGCTGTGCTGTGGCTGAGTTAACAATTAGAACCTGAATGTGATGAAATGCTTGCAAAAGTGTGCTCAAGTCTAGCTCTTGTCTCTAGAAGCAGACAATTTACTTATGCAGAAGAATAATATGCCAGTTGAAAAAAAACCCTGATCCTGAAAATTATTTGCTTGATTTAAAACATATAAAAACTAGAATTGTCTTGTATTTTAAGAGGTTGGGATTCACATGCTCCACAGTGGTAAGGGTTAGGCATGCACTCTTCCCCCTCTCTTGTAACGAAAATTTAGTCTCATGTAATAATAGAACTCTTGGTGCTACAATGTGAAAAAAAAATATTTGGAGGTGCAAGGTGGTATTATCAGAGACAATATGTATTCTCAGACAACCACCCACACAGACCTGCTCACTGAAGATGCTCTGTGGTTCACTGAAAATGCTGAAGATCACGATTTCCTTGGATAACTGGAGCTCCTTGTAAAGCTTCAAGGAAAGACCTCCCTCTCTCACCAGTCCCTTGCCACATTTTGGAGTTTATCAGTATACCATAAAAATTTGAGTTTTTAGTTTCTGTGCTGAACTAATAATTTTTTTAAACCCTCTTTTTACTAAAATTAATTTCTCCTGGAATTAAATGCAGGCCCTATTTCCAAGAATTGCACTCTTTTCCAGAAAGAGGAAAAGACTAGACTGATAGGGAATTTTTCCAGGGAGTCTTATCCTTTGCACATCCAATGAAAGGATAAAATACTAAAAAGACTTCATTTTAGAGACAAATTCATGTGAGGTATTTGTTGCCAAGAATACTCAGACTCTGTGCATCCATTTTATTGTTCTTGGCAAAAAGGGCACTTCCATTCTGTTGCTATTGTTATTTGAGCAGTCTGAAACAAGATGTAAAGTAATACCAAGTCTATCTCTATGTTAATTCTCCCCAGCAATGCTGTTGCCATAGCAAGGTTATACATGGATTTCAGTGGGCACACACAAATTGAAATATATTGGCTTCTAAAGTCAGTTCAGCATGTTTACAAGTCCTATGTCTGCCTTCTGAATTCCTTGCAAACTTCAAGAATTTCACAGTCTCATTTTTCTGTATAATCAGAATGTTTTTCTCTTTGAATAAGAAAATAAGATATTAATCCACTACTTAATTTCTAATAGAGAAAAAAGAGTGAAAATTACATTGCCTAACATCTTGTCAAATGTGTAAAAAAGTCCCAAACCTGATTTTTTTACCCATATGTAACATTAATTTCTTAAAACAGTATGTTATTTTTGGAGACTAGGTACACCATGGCTTATAATTGAGATATTTGATTAAGGAGGTGCTACAGTCACCACAAGTCAATCTGTCTTTATACAAACACATATATCTCTCTAGCTATTCATCACCAGCTATTTGAGTCAAAACACTTCACAAACTACAAAGATTCTACAATGTGTTTTGTTTGGGTGCTGGTATGTGAAGTATATACTGAAGTTTTTTAGGCTTCCAGTATGTGAAAAATTGCTACCTTTTCAACTTTAAAAATTTTTAGAGTAGGCTTTTACCCAGTTTGTAATGCTTTGTAATTAAAAGCTGAAAATACCAAAATAGCAGATGGAAGAAGATACCTGGTTAGGTTTGAGATGATTGTATACTTTAAAATCTTGACAAGCTCCTAAAACACTAGGCAATGTGGACCATTAGTGTTTCAACTGCAGCAGACTGTGAAAATCTTCATGAAAAAATTTTTACTAAAAGGTGTTGGGGTTTGTACTCTCTAGTTCATAAAACAAGAAATTCATTCTTGTTCAACCTTGTGTCCAAGCCTCCCACTGCACAATGATTCATTTTCTCTGAAGTTAAGAAAACAGAAGAATTCTCTCATGAACAAAACCAAACATAAATTCTGAAGATAAATCCTATTTCTTTGGAACTCAATTCTGCAGAGAAAGAACACTATCAATTAGAGGTGAGTGGGAGAGCAATGGCTGGTCCTTTCTTCTCCAAGATTTATGGAGGATATAAACACGGACATGCCATAAATTAAACAAGGTGAGTTTTCACTCCCAATTTCTGTCATTTTTTTCTTTTAGATTGGAAACTCTTCTGTCATCTTGCTAAGGGATTCCTGAAATGCACATCACACCAGTGTATGAGTGCCAAATACAATATTGTCTCATAAGATTATCATCACTGGAGCCTGCCTTTCACCACCCTGAGCACTGGCACATACTGTACTGTTGTGGTTGTTTCCCTGTGGATTTATTTTCTTTGTTCCAAGTTATTGCATCTAAAACCATATTCTTGAAGGGCAGATTTGGCTTTGTCATATCTATTAATGACTTCCCAGTAAGGCATTACTCAGGCGAGGGCCAGTGACCAAGGACACTTGATCTCTGGTGCTGAGGAATTTGGCCTTCAACAGAAGGAGATGATGTGCGAAAGCACCAGTGGGGGCCAGACCACGGAGATAGACAAGGACTGGGAAGCGAAAGAGAAAAGGATTGTGTTCTTTGACACCACCATTGCACAAATCTGTCATGTCTATATTTTGTTTGAACTGTCTGAGAACTGTAGTCAAGAGTTTGTGTGATAAATTATGGGGAAGCTCTGCCATAGCTGTGAACTCTTCCTCACCACCTCCTTACCACACCCCAAACCTCAGGGCTTGAGCAGTGACTACAGCGGCTTCCCCATGTTTAGCTCAGGGATACAGTAAGCATCTCATGCCTCCTTCCTGAGCCAGTGCCACCCCTGCATGTCACACTGTCACTTCCGTGCACAGAAGGCCATGCATCTCACTGAGACCCCCTAAATTCATTGCAAGTGTGGAAAAGGAAAAAGCGTATACAGCAGAATATAAACATGTAAGAAACTGGGTAGCTACAGACTGACAGCTAAGGAGGATACAAGAACAATGAATCATTCAATGATACATCTTTTGAAGAGCAGTCTTTAGGAGTGTGGCAACACCCAGAAAACCTCCTGAACCAATACCTGGGCTGGAAGGAGTCTGGCAGCTGAAGAACTCAAGAGACATAGGGACACAAGTGTCAAACCTTGTGGGAGCAGACCCACAGGCTACATTTGATTTCCTCTTTCCAACCAAAACTGCAGTTGCACAGAATGAAATTGAAAAGGCCAAAATTTGTGTATGGTACTGGATAGGATTTTAGGAGAAAAGGAATAGGATGTGGGACATGCTGTCTGTACTGTATTATGCATCCAACCACCACTGCCCAGCTGGGGGGCAGCTGAGAGGAAAATATATATCTCAACAGCTGTTTCTAAAATCCCAGACAAAGTAACAGCCTAGAAAAAAGTCTGGGGTAGGATGAAAAGCTGTTTTTCCAGGGATGCTTCGTCACCCCAGTATAAACATGTTGGTTTTGGGTAATAAGCAAAGGAATAGATTTAAGGTGAAACCAAAGGGGACTGGAACTGGCAATTTAAACCAGGAGGAGCTTTGGAGTGGCCACCATCACAGAAGGTTCTGGGGAGCAGACAGGGGTGCTGGGTGACAACCCAATAGTCCAACCCTAAAACAAATTCTGAGGCTTTGCTCTGCACAAGGCAAGCAGAGCAATTATTGAACTGGAGCCTCCAGCTAAGAAGAAAGGATCCCAAGTGAGAGATACCAAACCACTAAAAATGTCCCTGGCTGTTAAGGATTTGGGATTTACAGTTGCATTTACTCAATAATTTTGCTTCCAATCTTGAAACTAGGTGCCATGACTTCAGCTGATACTGGAAATGTCAGCAAAGATGCAAAACATTTAAGCCTGTTCTGTTAGGAAGCAATATATCCTATAAAGCTGTGCAGTCATGCCATGAGGTGCCTCACATTTGCTTGTCAAAACTAGGGTGGGAGCACATTTGGTCAAGTTCAGAGGAAAAAACCCTTCAATTCTGCACCCAGTACAATTCTGGATAGGGGCAGGCAGCAGAGGCAAATGGCAATGGAGAAAGAGCCAGGCAAACCTCTGAGCACCTCACCAGGCTGCCTCTGAGTCCTCACAGGATTTTTGTAGCAGTGCTCCACACCTTCTGCACAAGATTGAGATGGGCAAAAGTTAATATCCAGTGACCAAAACATTTATGCATGAGTGCAAAAGTTTGACAACTAAACTGAATATATCCATAGCTCCCAGTAGGTAACTTTGTAGGCTGAAATGGGAATTATATCACTGTGATGTTTTTAAGTCCTGCTTTAGTTAAGGCTCCCCAGCAGTGCTCAGTGTATTCCAACAGCTATCTTTAAATTTTTTGGATCATTAGAAACTATACCTAAGCAACAGGGTTCCAGTTTTCTTGTAGGAGGTATTATGGGAGGCAAGAACTAAAAAATCTGTGGGAAGCCTCACATGAGCATATAATCTCCTCATAACACGGTCTTCCAGCTGTTCTTACATGAGATTAGATGGTGGGTTTTGGTCTTTCTGGTCTGTGAACTATAAAAGGGTCAAAACTTTCTTACAAGATGCCTTACACCCAGTGCTTTACAGACACAAGCCTAGAGGGCTGTGAGTCCTAAGGAAACACGTGCCTATTCCACCAGAGGCAGAAAAACAACCAAAAAAAAAGATGGACTGACTGGAAAAGCAAAACTGCTTCTCTTTATTTCTGATAGTTGTATCCTCAGACCATCTAGGTATATTCAAAGGTGTTTGGTTTATCATGGAAATGTAGTCCTTTGGTTATTTGTTCTGCTGCTGAGTGCTTTTCTCTTGAGAATGTCTCTCCAGAATCCATCCCTAGAAGATGGTGAGCTATTTTTATCTCTGAGCTAGACAAAATAATTCTGCTGGGGAAAATGAGGATGGCTGAGGCCACTTAACAGAAGGTAGGAGAGATGGGGCTCACATTGCACACTTGGACAGGCTGTGAGCTCTGTCTGCTGTACTTGCAGGTACCAGCATGGGGAAAGACTGGGTTATGGCAGGTGTCTTGAAAACCCTGTGCACCAGTGGCTGCTGAGGGGATAATTCACTGGCTGTGATTGTGGTCTGCAAAAGCAGCAAAGGGGAGACTGACCTGTGCAGGAATGTAAAGGACACTGGGGCTTCCTAAGCAAACAAGCAATGCTATTTTATCCCTTCCCATTCTTTGAAAGCACAAAAATTAGAGTAGCAGAAAATGGTTGCCACTAGTAACAAGGTGTTTTAACATGCTGGTGGTTTCAGTAGCAGTGAGAGCTGCTGAGCACAGTTTTATGGGGACATTTTCTGTCTGGGACACAGCCACAGCCTTAACATCAGTTCTGTGGGATTTGGAAAGACGAAAGGAAAGCCCCTGCCTTTAGTTACTTCGTGAGACAATTTACATTTATCACCTCCTCCCCCACTGTGAGCTCCATCTCACCAGGAAGGGGAAGTGTGAAGGAAGGAAGGGAGAGGAGGCTGAAACTGCAAGGGGTGGATGGTGAAGGAGTGGTGCTGTGGTCGCTCACAGAGGTACAGCACCAGAGCTGGTCACCAGCACACACGTGGGGCTGGAAGCTGATCCATTGATGCTGTTCCCCTGATTGCAGCTGGGCTGGGGAAGAGGACCAAAGTCATGTCCCTTGATGTGCCCTTGCATGGCTCTTCAGTGAAAGCCAGGGAGTGCCAGAAGAAGCATGCCCCTCCAAACTGTTCAGGTGCTGAACAGGCTGGGTGGTTTGCTCCCACCAAAGACTGATCTGAGCTGTCTGCATTGGACACACTTCAGCCATGCCAGCCCCAGGAATTTGTCTGGATCTTGAAGAGCAAGGCTATAACCTTCCCAGTTTAATGAGGCACCATTCAGCAGCCAGCAGTCTCCTGGTAATACCACTGGGTTGTGTTGTTTCTGGGTACAGACAGCCCTCTTGAAGCACAGCTAATGGGTTGTATCAGTTTCTCAGTTGCAAGCCCACTGGTCTTCTGGGTTGCTGATGTTCTCAGAAGAGAAGAATAGGAAAGGAAAAATAATAGAGAACTGCAAAGGCTGGGGAAAGGAAGAGAAGTCAGGGTTCCAAAGAAAGAAAATGAGGGAGGTGACTGAGAAGGAACAAAAGAGTCACAGGGAACTGAGGGCTGGCAGTTTCAAGGAAATTGGAAAATGCAGCAGGTCCCTTGTACAGCAGGATGGGATGTTGCAGTATCAGTGACCACATGCTGAAGTAGGTCACTCCACGAACAGCAGTCATTGCCTTTGGGCCCAGCTCTGCTATTTGCACGGGCACAAGGAGCAAGAGGGTGCAACACACTGCAAACCTACCACACCCACAGATGCTGCCCTGGTCTCCAAGATCAGCCAGCCCTTTCTCTGGTTATGCCTGCACTGTTCGTCAGTTCTGGGTCTGAGTTTGTGCTCAAGCCCAGCACCATCTACCACCCATGCTGGTTTGTGAATGCTGAACTCCAGACCTGTCTGGAGTGGTGAAAGCTTGAATACTTGCATTACGCTACCCCATGCTTCCAAATTTTCCTTTACCTAGTCTAGACAGACTGATATCAGTTGGATTGAATTAAAGTGGTCCACCAGGAGATGTCCTGAAACTTGGGTCTTCCTAAGCACAGCCCAGATGATTTATGTCTAAACTGCAAGTACCAAGATTTAAAGAAAATGGATGGATAATATGGTTGAAACTCTTTAACATGTCCTCAAATTCATGTTCCAGCTAGCCCTAAAATAATCATTGGTGTGTGTGATGGGATTTCTGTGCACAAGAAGCCTAGACCCAGGAATGGGATGTGCTCTGGGCTTTGCAAACCCACACAATTGACAATGAATTTTCATAAGCATTCCCAGCTATCATGGGAGTAATAGAAGACTTCTTTGCTACGAAAGGTCATCTGCAGCTCCCCACAGGTTCTAACACCTGGGGAATCCTGATCTGACCTCATTTCAATAGTTCAAAACTGTATCTAGGAAAAGGCAAGTTGTGTCTCCCTACAGTGTTTCTGCATCCCCTACACATGTACCTGTGTCCTCTCCCTTTCCTCTAGCCTTGCTCCTCATCATTTTTAAAAAACCCCAAACCACACACCCATTCTCAAACCCTATAACCATGTCAACAAAACCTCTAATATAGATGTTTTTATACATGCAGCCACTCCCTTCTTCTCATGTAATTCTATTCTGGGAAGCTGTCTGCTTTCATCTTCGTGGGCAGGGTTTGCCAGTTGCAGTTCTAACAGGAACCCCCCCCTTTAAGTGGAAACAAGCTACAATGTTCAGCTCCCATAGCAGCAAAAAGCTGCTTCCCTGCACGACTCTCTCATCTCCTGGGGTGCCTGCTGCCCAGACAGATTCCAGACAGCTGTCTCCAGCCTGCTGCTCCTGTTCACAGGCAGGCTCTGGCTCCCTCCCAAGCCTTGTCTTCTCTGACCCACGACTGCCAGCTCTGGGATTTTATTGCCAGGATCATGGTATTTGTTGTTTTTCTTGCTGTCCCCATTCCTAGACTGAGAAAACTTATTTATCATTCAAAATTAAATGAGATTCTGTTCTTCCTGAAGGAAAAGAAAATCTTGAAAAGCATGATATTTTGTGACTTGTAAAAGTTGCAGGCACATATAAATCATTTTTAAATAATTTGATTTTTTGTAAGCCAATCTTGTGATGGGGAAAAGTGAGCAAAATGATTTACACGTTAATTAGCAATATTGTTGACATGAAATATTACTTCCCTGCCTGGCACTCCAGACATCTTGTAGCATTTTGGTGACGCAGGAGCTGCAATTCTGATGTGGTGGTATTTTACATTCCGTGCCCAAGAAAAAATCCTATACAATGTAGGAGGGCAACAGCCTTTCAGACCTGCATTTCAGGCCACCTTCTCTCAGGCAAGGAGTTCCCTGGGAGAGGAGGAATGCTAAGCATCAACAGGGAGGACACAGCAATCCTAATATCCTACCATGAGTGCCAGTCGTGCCCAACACAAGGACCCACCTGCCCAGGCTGACCAGTTCACATTTCATTATTTCTTTAGGTAGGTACTTACACAGCCCTGCACTAGACACTACTAGCAAGAAAACCATGGAGAAAATAATTGAAAATAAACTGATATATTGGTCTGCATTTAAAAACACCAAGTTACTCAAATAATAAAAAAAAAAAAAGTCTAAGTGGCTTTCATCTCTGTTATCTTTTCTACTTTTCCCAAAAATGGAAGTTTCCAAACATTTAGTTTAATGAAAGACTGTTTTCAAAAATAAAATATTTTTTAATAAAAATGTCAACAAAATAAATTATGCAAAAACAACTGGCTACTTTGTGCTTTTCTTTTAAATAGGACATTTTTCATTAAGACAAACTTATTTTTCAAGATCATTTCAGGCAGCTTTCCAAAATCCATGAGGTTTTGTTTCATTCAAATTGTTCCAAGTAGTCCATGGTCCCTGCAATTATGAAATTTTTTTTAATAGGAAAGGGATTTTTACATACTGTAAAAATATGGAAGAGGAAGCTGGACATGGGTAAACAGAGAATAAGACGAAAGTCTTAAGCCAAATCAGAAGGATGCAAACACCGGGGGATTATTAAGATACCTGGTCTGATAGAAAGGTGGATGAAATAATTTCCACTAGATACTGGACAATTTGGAGGTGAAATGGTGAAATTTATGTGCAGATGGAAGTAATTTATGCACATTTGTTACACAAAAGATCATTATTTATTGCTAATAAATGAGCACATTTGATGTATCTAGTCAGTATTCAAATACTTAATGTGTTTTAAGAGCACCTTGGGTATATTCTCTGTAGCACAACTCACTGCACTCAGGAACTCTGTCAAATTACATAGAGCTGCAGTGAAAGGCTGGATCATAAAACAAAGGCAGTAGTAAAGTAGATGGAACGATTTAAAAAAATAAAAATTAACCAAAATTTCCTCTACTTTCTCCTCTACCTCTTTCCATTTGTCCAGAAATAAGTATTGGGATGTTTCTGTTCAGCAGCATTAATTTAACCATCCAATATGAGAGGATAAAAAGCTCCAAAAGACATTATGATCACAATGTAGAGATTTTACAATATCAACAATTAGTACCTTTTAATCATTGTGGATTCCTTAGTTAAAGAATTGCTTGGGTTGGAAGGGACCTCAAAGTTCATCCAGTTCCAATCCCCCTGCCATGGGCAGGGACACCTTCCACTAGACCAGGTTGCTCAAAGCCCCATCCAACCTGGCCTTGGACACTTCCAGGGATGGGACATGCACATTCTCTGGGCAACCTGTGCCAGTGTCTCACCACCCTCACAGTAAAAAATTCTCCTTAACATCTATTCTAATTCTCTCCTCTTTTAATTTAAAGCAATTCCCATTTGTCCTATCACTATTTGCCCATGTAAACCATCCCTTTCTCTCTTTTTTTATAAACCCTCTTTTGGTACTGGAAGGTTATAATAAGGTCTTCCTGGAGCCTTCTCTTCTCCAGGCTGAACAACCCCAACTCTCACAGCCTTCATAGGAGAGGTGCTTCGGCCCTCCAGTCATCTTTGTGGCCTCCTCTGCACCCACTTCAGCAGGTCCATGCCCCTCCTGCGCTGAGGACCGCAGAGGTGGACAGCGAGGGGGTTGCACCAGAGTGGAGCAGAGAGGGAGAATCACCTCCTTCACCCTGCTGGCCAAGCTGCTATGGATGCAGCCCAGGACACAGCTGGCTTTCTGGGCTGTGAGAACACACTGGTGATGAATGAACACTGTCCAGCTTTTCAGCCCTGAGAATCTACAGGTCCTTCTCCTCAGGGCTGCTCCCAATGAGTTCCACCAGGCCCCAACCCAGGTGCAACACCTTGCACTTGGACTTGTAGAACTTGAGGAGGTTGTTGTGGGCCCACATCTCAGGTTTGTCATGTCACCCTGAATGCCATCCCATCCTTCTGTGTCAATTGCACCCTCAGCTTCGAGTCATCTGCAAACTTGCAAAGGGTAGGCTTGATCTCGCTGTTGGTGTCACTGATAAAGACACCAAAGAGCACCAGTGCCAAGACAGAGTCCTGAGGGACATCACTCACCACCAGCCTCCACCCACACAGCTCTCTGGCTACATCCCTCCAGCCAATTCCTTATTCAGCAAACAGCCCACCCTTTAAATTCACATCTCTCCAATTCAGAGATAAGAATGCCATGTGGGACTGTGTTGAAAGCATTACAGAATTCTAGCCAGATGGCATTGGTTGGGCTTCCTTTGACCACAGCAGTCACCCCATCATAGCAGTCATCAGATTGGTCAGGCATGATCTGCCCTTAGTGATCTCTTGGACCACCTCCTTGCCTTGCACGTGCCTTAAAATTGCTTCCATGAAGATCTGCACCACGTTCTTCCCAGGCACAGAGGTAAGGTTCACCAGTCTGCAGTTCCCTGGGTCTTCCTTTCTCCTATTTTTAAAACAGGAGTGATGTTTCCTTTTTTCCAGTCTCCAAGGACTTTCACCGACTGCCATGACTTCTCAAATATGACAGAGAGTGGCTTGGCAATGACATCCCAGGACCCTGGGATACATTTCAACACAGGAAAATTTACCCCTAATCTTGTTTCTGATTAATTCTCTCCTAATCCTTCTCTTTTTATGAGTAGTGAGGCTGTCTTTAAAGGACCACTTTTTAAAGCATCTTTTATCTGTGCTTGCTTGTGGCAGATGCTGTTTGACCAGGTTAACCTCTCTAAGTCCCTTCCAACCTGAGTTATTTTGTGTTCCACAAGCACAACTTCCTGAGCAATTGATATATCTTTGGGAAGAAAAACAGTGTGGGCAGCCCTTACAAGATTTAAACTTTGAGTTTATTGAAAGATCTAGGGATGAAAATAAAAGCTGACTATTCCTTAGTACAACCTAAGTTACAAAGTATTGAGAATTTCTATGAAAAACCACACCTGACATTTACAACCATACTAAAGCCCACTCAGAATTAGTACTGCACTGTTGTTATACATTCACAGGATAAGGTGCTCTGTGTTTCTTCCTGGGAAAAGTACTGAACTGGAAGGCATTTTGTGTCTGAGCTGTGTGACCCTTCCTGCTGAAGGCCACTCAACAGCAGCAAGAACAGCGTTTCAGTCTTTCTCCTAAGACAAAAGATTGGGTTTAAGATTTTCTGTCTCTGGTGGCTTCCTCTATCAAACTATCACTGTAAAAGTAAAAAGAAAAATCAGATACCCATTCTTCTGGAAGAGCTGAATTCCCCTCACAACCTCCCAAGACTGCAAGTGCTAACTGGAGATTATACCAAAACTTTTTAATATTAATGGATTTAACATGAGGCAGAAGTCTACAGAAACCTTACTGGAAAGGGGTTCCTGAACTGGATAACCATTAGGAAGTACACAAGGCAGATTCCAGAAGGTATTTCTGCAGCCTTGGGACAGTTTTGTTGACCCTGCATAGCATGGAGATGTGGGACATTTTTAGAATATATGTGGGATGTTTTTAGAATATATGTTCCAACAGCATTGGTCAAATAAAAACTACAACAGAAGCCTCTTTAGGAGAACTGCTTTGGGGTCTGAGTGCATGTGTGCATGAGTACATACATACACTATTATTAATTACAAGCTGTCATAATTATACATAGCATCTATGAACTTTCATCTTTGCTATGCATAATTATATTAGTATAATTAGGAAATCATTGCTATTTGGAACCTTACACTGGAGCTTAGGAAGAATGAAGAGTAAGCACAGGAATAAGGTACCATGCCCTAACCCACACTTTCTGCTCTATTTCAAGAAAATTTGAGTCGCTGGTCCCAAACTGTGGCAGTAATTCCCTTTAGCTGAGCAGACTCATACCCTTAGAGGGGGTGAAATGTGTTGTGTCAGCTTCCTACACAATCTGACACTGCACAATTAATTCAGAAGTATTTGGGTTTTTTCCACCAGTTTCCTTACAGAGACATGATAAAAGTTCAGTCATAAATTACTTTAACAGTTCTGGGATGTATAAAATGGATGGCTGTTATTTCAACTGCTCAACTGGAAAGGAAAAAAAAAACCAACCACATACTATCTTCATTTTAGAATTTTTAGGAATTCATGGGGAGATGGAAAGAAACTTTCCTTCTTTTTCAAATGTACTTTGAAAAGGCATCTTGGATCACACAGACTCATACACAATAAATTGTCACATTGGATTGTTTCAGTTTGGTTTCTTACCTCTCCTCCAGGAAACACCATCCATTTGGAAACGGCGTCTGGTATTTTGAATAATGTCCATTGCTGCCAAAATGCGATGTTAGGATAACACTTATTATGTGTACATATGAACATGTCCTCTCCTTCTTCAGAGATCATCGTATAACAAGGTGATTTGGCATGGGCAACATGAGCTGAAGAACAGGCTGCTCAGTTGCACAAGCAAAGTAACAGCTAATTAGAGATGGCCGATGACACAGTAAAGGCAAAGTGAAGACTCACTGAGCAGGTGGAAAGCAGCAGCCAGATACATACAAGCCACACACACAAAAACAAAACAAAAAACCCAAACAAACAAACAAACAAACACCCAGACAACAAAAACTCCACATGTCTTTCAAAGGAAGAATTTCACCTCCCATCTATTTTAGAGTGATCAATCCCGTCTCTCTCCTCAAAATCAGCCTAGGAAGGGAGGACAGGAGCAGGGGCAGGTACAGGATGTCTGCATTCCTGAAGCAATAATGGGGAGAGAAACCCAGAACAATGAGAGCAGTTCAAGGGATTGGGCTTTCCTTAGACCCTATCATCTAACTTCAACACTATCAACACTAGTCTGCTATAATCTCAAATAAAGAGGCTGAGAGGCAAAATGGAAGCTTTCTTAAAGCCCAGCAGAGAGTACAGGGAACCACACATTTTTCTGTTTGGCTGCACACCTGTTCAAGTAAAAATGAACTGCATGAATGGAGGCTCACTTCTTCCATCTCCTATAATGTTGAGTACTACTTAGCAGTTTCATGAGGATTTTCAAGGCAAATAAATGGATAAACAAGACCCTGTTCTTGGAATCAATCCTGGAAAATATTTTCAGGTCTCTTTACATAAAAGATTGGTGGCAAGAATTTTTTGGTAATTCTATGAAGATATTTAAGTATTAACACTGAGGATATACAAACATATATGCTTTATTTTTACAGTATGGGAAAATGGTTTTGCCTTGATTAGGGATAATACGTGTTCCAAAATTATTCTGCATAGTCCTATCACCACATATACTGGAGGCCTCATTATAGTTTGTGAATAAACCATCAGGAGGACTCCAACATTTGGAGTCACTGCCTGAGCAGATCCCCTATCACAGAATGCTCTGGGATGGGTTTGCCTCTGTCTGTTTGGTTATGCTCATCTAAAATAAATAGCAGATGAAGAAGCAAGGTGTTCCCTAAAAACTGTGGTATCCAGGAAACTTTTCCAGCTTAGGGAATATTTATTGTAAAGAGTTAAATGGTTCAAACTCTTATAACATTGTCCTCCTAACACAGAACTTCAAAGTTCACCTTTACAAGTGACAGAGGGGGCACTGAAATTTGGTTCTTTGAAGGCTAGGGTTTCTGATCTACCTTCTTTCTTGGTGTGAATTGCCTCATTTCCACGAGATATTTCCATTCACTCTTCTCAGCCTAGTCCTTTGCTCCCAGATTTCCTGTGTTTATAGACAAAAACAAAACCAGAGCATTTCAAATCAAACAAAACCTTCTGTTCAACCCCAAATCACTGGTTTTGACTCATACATACAAATCCAAATTTTTGAGTTGGTCCATTGGGCCAAAAGGAAATAGAAGTGCTTTCAGTATTACTGGCTTCATAGGCAGACAAACCTTGGGCTTGAAGTACAGCATTGAGCCTTCATATATTACCATAAGTCAACTATTTTAAGTAGTGTGAACAGCCCAGGACTCTACCTTGCTGAAAAAGCAGTAAGAGAAAAATTATTTGGGATCAATGCTGAAATCTTCAAACCAGATTCACTCTGCCTTTTGCTTCTGATAGGCAAGGAAATACAGATAGACACAACATTCCCTGCCTCTTCAATGCCAGATCCAAGTACCATAATTACCTTCTGCAAATACAACAATGCTCTGCATGAGGTTTGGGCATACAAAGACTTTGCTGTTTAAAGACCAGCAACGGAGGGTTTCAGGGACCAGTTGTACATTTTGATCTTTTTGATGTGTAAACTTTTGTAACAATAGAGCCCAGAAGAGCTCTTGCAAGGCATTGCATTCTCCTTTTATTAGCTTAGTCCTGAACAACGTATTTGTGCAATGACTCAGAGGAAGGCATGGCCTCTTGAATGTAAAGACTACACCAGGCAACATGCTAGACCAATGGTCACCTCAGCTCTATCCCTGACATCTGGGGCCATTGTCCAACTCTGTTTGGCACTGTGGCATTTTTAAGTTCAATAACCTTTGAGTGACTGGTTGAAAATTCAGATCTGGTAAAGGAAATAGCCCAACTTCCAGTACACAAAGTCATTCTATAAAGGGAGCTCATATGGGAGGCAATCAGTTACTACAAGAGAATTCCAGCAACAGAGGCTAACACAAAATTCCTGTTTAATATTAAACTATCCATGCTGACTGAAGCAGACTGGGCATTGTACACTGGATTTATTCTGGGCCTGCATTTTGTCAGTCTCAGAAGTAGCCCCATGTGACAGGATGTTGAAACCACTGAGTTAAATCAAGCAAATCACACCACTCACACTGCTCAGTACAGGCACAGGAACAGCCACATGGAGTCAGACTAGAGGTCCATCTAATCCATTACACTATCTCCAACACCATACATGTAGGTAGAGCACAAAAATATTATTAGCCCTTTTCATAAAATAAACCTACTGCTTTCGTGTTTAAAATTATCTAACTCAATATTGTGGCAATACTGCTTTCCAGCCTTCCTCAGCTCTGGTCTACAGTTAGAAGGTTGAACAGAATCCAAACTTAAAACTGAAGAGTTTTCTGATTGCTTCGTTTCCTCAGATGAACACAGAGAGTTGGGTGGGAATAGCACCTTTGAGAAGGAAAAAGATGGGGGGAAGCTGGACCACAGATAATCCTGTCCTGGATTGCCACAAACTGCCATGAATACGATCATGAAATAAGCTGGTTTAGCTTCCCTGTGACTTGTTGGCTTTCACACCCCATCCTGTACTCAGATCCTTTGTTGAGCTATTTCAGTACATTAAATCACCAGAAAACCTGACTAAAGATTTCCCAGCCTTAACTGACTTCACAAACTGAAATAGCTCAGTTAAGAATCTGGAAATGCAGCTGTCAGAGGAGCTCAGACTCCAGTGAACCTTCAACACAACTTGGTAACGGTATCAGCAAAACACACTATACCCTCAATAAAGCTCCCACTTCTAAATCAAGAAGTCAAACCAAAACCAGGAAAAAAATAAGCAAGCCTTACTCATAGAGCCCCCACAGCAAGAGTCACTCAACAGAGTTATAAGTTACTTCACTATATTTTGTTCTTACACAGAATATTTCTGGTTATGCCTCCAAACAAGGCAGCACAAATTTAATACAGTGTCTCCCATATCATACCTCTGGCAGCCTTAACTCTCATGCTTGAAATCTGACCTAGTCTGTCCTGTGCCTGTTTAGGAGTTAAGAATCTGCACTAGCCAAATCCTTCATTTTATCGTCTTTCTACACTGTTGAAAACAACACTAAAAAACCCCTCAACCTAACAGTACGAGCACTGAAATCACCTATACTCTTTAAGAACTAGTAATGATACTCTTGTGTTTCTGAAGTAGAATTGCAAAATTGAAATACCTGGAGCCTCAGCATCTGATCACGGTGCAGCTTGCCTTACTGGCTTTTAAATAAACCAAATTCTGCTTTTACATTCAAGCAGATATTATAGCCAGAGGAACAGCACAACAATATGTGCCCTTGAACTTTAATTCACTTCTGAAATGCGACGTGGCACTACTGCAGCCATCAGCAGACGGTCTAATGTTATGTAAACAATTTCAAAAGCCAAATGGATGTAGAATAGATTAAGCATTAGTTTGGAAGAATAAGAAGTTTGCAGCTTCACTAAGTAAGAAAAAAGCCTACAAAATATACATGTTTTCAGAAGAAACTGGCTGCTTTAGGTTAACACTAGGAAGTTTTTATAAGCAGCCTCTACATCATCAAGAAGTCTTACTGCTTCTGTTTATGGCAGGCAACAAGGAGTCAAGAGACATCAGAAATTAAGTCACCAAACGCACATATAAGCAAGTTGTGAGGTTGTTCATTCCACCATGAAAACTGGTTAGTCCCATCTCCCAGGATAGTTAGAATGTAAGCTGTGTATTACCTAGCATTTCTTAATCCTCTTGCAAGCATTAAAAAAATTTATCTAAAAAGAAAATAATCACCTTCTCCTCACACACACACCTTTGCTCCTCACATGCCAACTGCAAGGCATAAGAGCTAAAAAAAGCTCTTAGTAAATCACTTTAAAGAGAGACTGCCTATCGCACAGAATGACTACATGTTATTTTTCAGTCAAAATAATCAAGCTACATCATGAATTTTTCATCATTCTACTGTGAAACCCATGAAAGGTTTATAAAAATAATTATGCGCAAGTAATTATATTAAATACAATTATCCATCATTAACCATCTCACAACCACAGGACAACAAGTGCTAGTTTGCTATCAAGTGACCAGATGTCAAGTCTTGTTCCTTTTGCAGAGAGAGGCACTTCAGTGTGGTATTTGTGTCATGCAAACTACTGACTTCTGGCTGTCAGCACCAACACTGGCTCATAGCTCACCTCCAGACACCTATACATTGCTTTGATGAGCAGTTACATTCTTCACAAAGCCAGAGCTCAGTGACAGAGAGCGCCTCGGTGGTGGTGTACTTCAACAGGAACCCATCCCTGTGCAGTTTCATTGAACTGAAACGCTTTTTGTTCTTTGACTTTTATTAAGTTCACTTAGGTTGACCAAATGAGCTTCCCTAAAGTAAACAGGGTTATAAAATATCAGGATGATTCTATCTTTAGGTGCTCCATAGAAACAAATACTTAGTTCAACTAGAAAACTTTAAAAATGACTTTAGATACAAAAGTGTAACAATTATACTGCGCGATACATCTTTTTATATCACTAAGCTCATGAAATTAAAATTAAAAAAGTTTTTGCACCATCAAGAACAGCCACAAGTCCTGAACCTCCATTCTTTATGCATCCTTTATCAGAGTAAACTGAAACTTGGGAATGCTTGGGATTCAAAATACCCTGAGCACATACTAGTGCAACACCACAAAGCATACATAATCCATCGGAAAAGGGGAAGAGGGGAAAGGAAAAAAAAATAGCAAGAATTAGATGGTGCTTTATTATACAAGCATGAAAGTAAGTTCCTTTGGAAAATAACTTCTTGGGTGGAGTTCTGGACCAGTGAGGTAGCCCAATGGGAGAGAAAAAAAGTGGAAGTGGAACTTGGTCCCCACGCGTGATACCTGCCAGGCGGTCCCAGCCCGGGGCGAGGCCGGGGCCCGGCAGGCCGCCCCCCGTGCGGCGGGGGGCCCGGCGCCGCCCGAGCGGGCCATAAAGTGCAGCAGCAGAACACGATCCAGACAAAAGCAATGTAAACAGGTGAC
>VZTX01008255.1:1380034-1403954 GCA_013400915.1 Pardalotus punctatus
CCCGGCGCCCCCTTGCCCCCGGAGCCTCCGGCGCCCCCTGCCCCCGGAGCGCCCTGCCCCCGGAGCGTGGTCCCGCGGGGTCCGACAGCCCGGCCCCCAGCGCGACACGGAGCCGCGATCCCCGCGTCTCCAGCTGGGTGTCCCAGCGGGTGGCCTCTTCCCTTAGGGAAGGGCGCGAGGCTCCCGCATGGCGGGGTGAGCGCTGAGCGGTGCGCCGGCATCGCACCTCGCTGAGAGGTGAGGATCCTCACAGGGTGCTGACAAAGATGGCTTGTTGTGTGAAATGTGTTTGAGTAAGGATTTAGTTGGACACTTCAATGGGCAAGCTCCCTGAAGAAGTAGCCATGAGGGAACTGAGTCAAACAACGAAAATGGACCAATGGACATGGTACAGTAAAGTGCTTTACATGATATTAAATACATCTGTCCTGTTGTAGAAGATGTTTTTAGCATGAAGCTGTAGGTTGGTCAGTCAAAAACATGAGTCATGGAAATGCAGAACAGTTGGGGTTGAAAGGAACCTCTGGAGGTATCTGGTCCAACCTCCCTGGTCAAGCATAGCCACCTAAACCAGGTTACCCAGGACCATGTCTGGATGGATTTTGAATGTCTCCAAGGATGGAGGCTCCTCTCTCTGGTGACCACTGATAGGACATTAGAAATCAGAATGAAGCTGTGTGAGGGGAAGTTCAGATTTTATATCTGGAAAAAGTTCTCTGAGATGGTGGTCAGTCGCTGGAACAGGCTTCCCACCAAAGTAGTCACAGCACCAACCCTGTCAGAGTTCAAGGAACATCTCAATGACACTCTTCGTCATATGGTTTAGTTTTAGATATTCCTGTGGGGAGCAGAGAGTTGGACTCGATGATGTTTATGGCTGCCTCCAACCTCTCTTTGCAGCCTGTGCCAGTGCTCAGTCGCCCTCAGAGTGAAAAGGTGTTTCCTGATGTTTGGAGGGAACCTCCTGTGTTTCAGGTTGTGCCCATTGCCTGATTGGCACCATGCACTGCTAAGAAGAGCCCAGCTCTGTCCACTGTGCACCCTCCCTTCAGTTTTCTGTGTACACTGATGAGATCCCCCTGAACTTTCTCTTCTCCAGGCTGAACAGTCCCAGCTCACTCAGCCTTTCCTCACAGGAGAGGTGCTCCAGCCTCTTCATCATCTTTGTGACCCTTTGTTGGACTGTCTCCAGTGTATCCATGCCTCTCTTGTACCAAGGAACCCAGAACTGGACAGTGCTCCAGGTGTGACCTCACCAGCCCTGAATAACGTGTGAGGACCCAACACTTTGCAACACTTTGCCTAATGCAGCCCAGGACAATATTCACCTTCTATGTGGCAAGGATGTGTTGCTGGCTCATGTTCAACCTGGTATCCACCAAGACCCCAGGTCCTTTTCTCCCAAGCTGCTTTCTGTCAACGCTGAGATACTTACAGCATCATTTGGATCGGCTTGATATCCCAACAAAGTACATCCCAAATGAAGCAATAGAACTTGCATTGGTTGAGCCCTTTGTGAGAGTCACCATTTTTCTGAGCCCACAGCAAGGCATGTTCTGCATGGCACTGCCACACTTGCAGCTTTTATAGCACAATTTTGTCAGCTGTTGTGAAGTCCCATGTCCCTCTGGATCGTGCTTTCCAATACTTCAGACTGCTGTCACAATTAGAGTGTCTTGTTAGGTTCCTGGATTGCTGCAATTAAACCAGAGCTCTTTCCAGCCCCCAGAACAGCAAGGTGTCAGCAAGGGCAGAGGTGGTTTAACCTTCTGTACAAATCCTGTTCGGGGTTTGATTAGACCCCTAACTAATTACTTTCTCTCAGCATGGGTAAAGGGAGAGGCATTACATTTTTCTTCTTAGACAGTCTTTGTTCTGTAATTAATCTTTCACCTTAGAATAGGGAAATCTTTTATTCTCAACTCATCAAGAACCTAAATGGGAATGTCTAGAAATCCAGTCAAGTAAGAGGCAGAAATTCTGTATAAGAAATTATTCCTTACTGCCAGTGGAAATAAATTAATTTTCTTCACAGTATAATTCAACTTGTGTTCATGGGAAACTCAAGAATATTAATCCAAATAGCCATTTAAAGTGGATATTAACAAAGCTATTTTAAATCTTCATGGTAACAGTCTCAAGGTACAGCCGTATTCTAAACCAGCTTTATAAATGACCCATTTTTTAAAAAGAAACCTTTCCCGAAATGATGATGTTAGAGGTGTTTTTAATCAGATCCATTTCACAGTGTACTTTAGAACACAGTCATGTAGCCAGATTGATTTAACTGAAGGAGGTGTCCTATAAAGCAGAGGATAAGAGCTTGGAGCTGGAAGCACGAGGGACCAGCATCTCCTGATCCAGCCGTGCTGCTGTTGGTCACACTCTGGCTATGGGGTCACCATGGCTTAGCAGTATCATCACCTGCTGGACCACAGGAGCTGACCTTGGCTCACATTCTCGATGGTGGCAGCTATTGCACTGCTCAGTTCAGCAGCTCAGCCCTTGTTAAACTGCAGAAACCCAGTTGCCCATTGGTTGTAACATTTTCCCAAAATTACAAACATTTCTGGCATATGACTCAAAAATCATTGAGGCAGAGATGGGGAATCTTCTCAGGCAAGCAGTAAATGAGTCACTGCAACTAAAAGTGAAAAGACAGATCAGCATGTTTTATTCATGTACTATTTATTCATTATTTTTACTTTTTTTTTTTTCTTAAAGGATGGACAATCAGGGTCCATCCCTTTTAAAGCATGGGATGTAATCTCACTTTTACAACTTCATTATGAGCTTTCTGCAGTGTAACACTCTTCTTTTAATACCCTACAAAGTCATCTCAAGAAAATCTACAGTAATTGCCTATCTTTTAGTAATTTCCAATAGCTCAGTACAGTAATAACAATGATAATAAAATTAATAATCCTTTGGAAGTGCATAGCTCTTCATTTCAATCATACTACTTCTTGTAAGCATTAATTATCACTCACAGTACTCCTGAGTTATGTAAGTAAATATTGCCTTTCCTTAATAGATGAATAAAATGAAGAAGTAGATCAAAATGGCTTCACTAAGATGTATAGAATCACTTAATTTTCTGTAGATCTTCTAACAATCATTATTTTAAAAATACAGGAGATGTCTACATTGGAACAGAGAAGAGTAAAAAAAAAAATATCCCTGTAATCTTTTTTCCCAATTTTTTGTTAGAATTTCTTTTCTGTATTGAATTCTTGAGAAGGAGAAGCAAGGTACCAATTGAGAAATTGGTACACTAATTGCTACACAATAGAGACACTTTATTTTCTCTAAAATTGCCTGCCTGGTACCAAAAAATCCTACTTGTAACTGCTAATTATTTTAAATGCTAACAATCTTATCTGTACATATGATCACAGTTTTGAGTGTTGCTGATGAGCCCTTAAATCCTGGATATTAAGTCACACCACTTCTGCTGCCAGGACTTTTCCTTCAACATATTTGAGTTCATCTACCCAGGTTAGCAAGAGCAGTCTTACTGTCCAATGACTTCAAAGATGAACACTCTTTCCTCACGTCTTTACTTTTGCTGTTGAGAGGTTGCATTAACTGGCAGCCTGCTTCAGTTAATTTGATTCCCAAAAGCCTTTAGCATACTTTCAGGAAAGTTTGTGTGGCAAGGCAAGCATGTCTCCACATCCATTCACAACAAAACTTCAAATGTTACCCAATAGTCATCAAGTCCCTAGGCCTGAGAAGTGCCCAGGCAAGTATTGGCAAAATTCCTGAAAATACTTTCAAAGAGAGACAAAAGCAAATAATTTACAAGAATTATTTCTCAATCATTTATTAGGGGGGAAAAAAATTGTGGAATCGCTGTGTGTAGAAATCACAGCTGCAGTAAAAAAAGGAAATAGGGTGTTAGGAATCACTATGGAAGGGATAGAAAGCAAAACAGAAGACAGCATTCTGCTGAATGCGAGTTCATTGTGCATCACAAATCCTGAATGCTGTGCATTTCTAGTCTTACCATCTCTAAAAGAAAATAGCAATGATACAAAGAAGGGCAACTAGGCTGAGCAGAAATATGGAACAGCTTCTCTGTGAAAAGAGATTAAATAGGCTAAGACTCTTCAGTTTGAAAAAACAGATGGCTGAAAAAGAATATGATAAAGGTTTATAAAACTATGGTAGTACAAAGAAAGCAGCTAAGAAATTATTATGTCTTAGTTTTCATAATCCAAGAGTGACAGGGAAGCACATGAAGCTATAAAGCAGAAAACTTTAAACTACCAAAAAGACAGGCTTTATTCTTTTCCCCCAGATGACTCATAATTAGTCTGTGCAGTTCATTTTTCAGCAGAGTTGTAGATCGCAAAATGGAAAAATGTACCCCAGTACATTTGCAGGCGTTACAGAGCACACTATTCAAAAGCATTAGACATGACTGGAAGAAAAAAAATCCATCAACAGCTCTTGTACATGAAAACCACCAGCTCAGAAAGGATGTAAGCCAGGGGCCAGGAAAGGAAGGAGGAGTGTATCTGGGGAAGTAACTATCAGTGTTTGCACCATTCTCACACTCTTTCCCTAACCTTCCTCCTGTGGCCTCTAACAGACAAGGACGCTGGACTGGGTGGAGCCTGGAGCTGGTCATCAAGGCGGGTTCTACTCCACGGATGTGTTAGAAGAGGACATCCACATCAATGAAGTGTAGTATTTCTTTCCCAGAGCTTTGCTGTTGCATCAGCTTACGACAACCAGAAGAACATATTCTTGAGCTAAATGGTAACAAAGCATTTGCAGACGAAGAAACACAAAGGTTACAGTATCCATCAGCAGCCATGAGACACACTCGGGCAGAAGCACAGCAAGGATGGAGCCTGAGGTAAAGTGTATTCCACTGACTCCGATCCTTGCGTACTCATTTTTCGCTTCGTTCGTTGCCTCAATACACCGTCTTTCAAAACGGTGACTGCTCTACATGCAGAGGGGAAGAAAGGATGTTTTTTAAAAATATGCTTTTATTTTAATAACACTCATTGACAATGTTTGAAAGGGGAAAACATCTCTGACAAATTTTAGAAGACTGATACATTCACAAAACCCCTGTAGCAATAGTAAAAAATAAAAGTACACAAAGGACCATGCTTTGTGATACAGAAAGCACTCCTGGAAGATACCTTAGCAGAGACTGTTTAACATTTTTTCCACATTCTGGGAAGTAGTCTGTATGTGATGCACATAACCATGCAAACTGTACATCACTTATGTTGTCATTGCCCTGCTATCAATAAATACACCATGCTGGTGGTTGCTACAGTCTTGAGGGTCGGTGATGGTCTCTTGGTCTAAGCCATTAACAAGTCCTTGCTTTTTATATCGAAAGTGAAAATTCTTCTTGCCAATCCCATTTTAATTTCATTTTATGTTTCTCTTATGCCTTTCAGTCCACCTAAGCCATCTGTTTAACCACTTCTGTTGGCTTTGACTAAATTATGCCCCCAAATCTTCAGTCTTTTCACCCTGAAGTAGTTCACTGTATGTTAACTTTACTGTAGACAAAGTAACATTACTCTAACCACTGCGTCATCTTTGGAAAGCGAGTGTAAAGTGAAAGAGCCACACTGTATCGTCTTCACCAATTAAGCTGGTTAAATGAGCAATCAAATGGTGGGACACAGTGTAGATAGAGCATGCGGGTTTGGAAACTGAACAGGGCTCAACCAGGGGAAAAATCTCCAACATCCTTATTCTAGAATAAATGCTTCCACAAATCAGATTATTTCAGAATACCTATTCCAATTTATTTTCTGTTCTTACCTATTTCATTCTCAGACGACTTTCAAATGGAACTTCAGAAGGAGGGTGGAGCTCTGCGGATTTCAGGCTGCAGGGAGTACCTGGGGCCTTTCACTGAGGCGAGGGCAATGGGAGGTGGTCTCGTAGCCTGTGAAAGGCATGCAATTGTTGAGAAACTGTCACCGCGAAAAAATGTCACCAGGCGGTGCAGCAGCATAGGAAAAAAATGCTTTTAAGGGTGATTGTGCATTCGACCAGGTTGCACAGAGGCTGTAGTGTCTCCATCCTCAGAGATGTTCAGAAACCTCTGGTACACAGTCCTGAGCAGCCTTCTGTAGCTGACCCTGCTTTGAACAGTGGGGTTGGACTAGAGGAGTGCAGAGATCCCTGCCAACCTCCACAATTCTGTGAATCTATTATTCCACTAATTGCGAAAGGCAACTCCTTTTTTCCTTTTCAATATTTTTTTTTAATCTCTTATCTGCTGGATCTTTCTCCTTCTTCTATTTATTCAGTCGTATTCTGTCTAAAATATGTTTCCTACTGTACATCCTTCAAATGATAATCCTCATTTATAAAACAGAAGTAAATATGAGCTGTTTTCCTATACAGGACTAACTGATATATTTTCAGTGCTATCAAATGTGTAAAATGGGTCCGCCTAGAACATGTTCCTGAATATAATTCCAGTATGAGAAATATGTTGCTCAAGAACATGGTTCTCACACATCACAGATCATGTCATCTTGTAATATTGATCACATTGTTTCCTGAGGCATTCTATTTAAAGTACCATCACTGTTAATACAAGTGTGAATTTCATTCACTTGTCTCAAGCCAGACAATTTTAAAAGCCTACTACCAATTATTTTAAAACCTTATTAATTAAATCTCAATTCTTGATACCACACGGCTGAGCATGTCAGTTCAAGAATTCTTTTTGTGATATCCTCCAGCCTGTGCTGCCATTTTCCTTCCTACCAGATTTGTGCGTTATCAGATGAGCTGACAGGACAAATTCACTCCAGAACAGAGAGAGCCACAATTGATTTTTTTTTTTTTTGGTTGAACTTGCCACAGGATACAATGCAATGTTTATATTGGATTTATGTTTTATGCTGGCCTAGGGTGGACACAATACGTGATCTAGCATAAAGTCCATGGAGAAAAGTTACCCTTCAAAATGCGCTCAGCTTTGTATGTCATATGAATGTGGCTTTATTAAATAGATAGTTACAGCAGCTTTACTGTGTCACTGGACCACGTCTTAGTCAGGCTCGTTCTTATTTGTTCTCTTTGTCCAATGAATCTTGCAAAACCTACTGCCCGCTGTGTTTGTTTTAATAGAAAGTGACAGAAACCGTTTTTTGTTTTTTTTTTTCAGGTCGTCTTTGGCACTTTCACAGGGCAGAGGAGAGAGAGCTTTAGACACTTTAGGTGGAAAAGGTCCTGATCTCTCTGTTTCAGTGAAAGTTGCAGGCAGCCAATTATTATGTAGATTTAGCTGTTAGCATTAACACCTCCTTTTGAATCTCTCTTTTGTTCTCCGAGTTAGGCATGGGCTTCAAAAGCGTGGAGGGCTTGTCTCCGCCCAGCTCCCTTGCTCCTGCCAAGGGCCCTCTGTCCCTGCCCCCGCAGGGGGTTTGGTGGTCCCTGGCTGCAGCGCTGGCAGCCGGCACAGCAGACCTGGCGTGGGGAGCGTGGAGGCGCCGCCCCACCTCACATGAGCTGAATATCTTTACTACACTGAGATCTTGCCCCGACTTACACCTGCTAGAAGTCTGCCATATTGTTTTTGGCTGTACCATTTTCTATTCCTCGGAAGAATTTTTAATGTTATTCAATGTAGAACTAGTTCAAAATGCCTCAAGTATAATTTATATAAGTTTTCCCGAATATTCTAATAACTTATAGTTTTGTAGCATTTGGTTCACAATGCTACAAAAATGGTTTAAAAATTCTTGTGAATTCATGCCAGCACATAGTAAATATAAAACCTGGACAATTTGAACATATTAATTATTTTGACCATTTTTGATAACATTGCTACGAAGAAAGAATAAAAATAGAAAGATAATACCTCAAGAACCGGAGTTTTAGATTGCACGTTTTAAAATGAAAGATTCTCTGTAGCTATAGATACCCTTCATTTCAATACAGGCTCAACGACAGATACTAGCTGACGTTCTGACCCTACACATGATCTGCATTATTATAAAGGCTCTCCACAAAAGAGACGAGTTCATTCATCCTCGGTGAACCTGCAATGGCTCCAGGTGGATGAGTAGCTTATTTACCAGTATTTTAAGATTATCTTTCAGAAATGCAGAGTTTTTGAGTGTGTTTGTTCTCACAGAGACATATATGAACAGTATGAACCAGCAATTTAATTAAATATTTTTGAAAATATACAAGTGCCCCAAACTTTCACTGTAAAGTAGTCAGTAAACAAATAATCTATATTTGATCCTCATTCCTCTCAGCTATCTTTGGAAGGCTCCTTCAAATAATAAATGGTAGTGGTTTAATATTTTACTGACTTAATTAAACCCATGGTAAGCCCTAGTGTGGCCACTTACTCCAGTTTATTTGGTTTAGTTTATACAGGCTCCTATTCAGTTTAAGCTCAGTGAGCCATTGTTGCTCACATTTAAGAGTATCTACATACAGGTTACTATTGGTTTAATTAAAGCCATCTAATTAAGCCAGAAATTTCACTGTCCATTAGCATTCTCTTACATCTGCATTTTGAGTTGTAAGGTTTCAACACTGGGAACTCAAAGTTAAAGTCCCAATGCATTGTCTGGAGGGAGCTGCTTAGTGCTTGGCATTTGCAATTCATGGCCTGAGCCATTCATTTTTCCCTTACAGGCAGTGAGAACTGCAAATGGCCCATCACTTTGGAAAAAGTGATCATTATTTAGAGGTGTAAATGAAGATGCCAGAGGCTAACCTCAGGTTTTGTCTGAAACAAAGACTTGTGTTGCTGGTCTGTAGCAATGGATTGGACATGTCATAACAGAGAAATACCACATTTATCCTCAATATTACATGTTACATGCACCGGAATCATCTTCCCTTTCGTATTCTGCATATTCTCCATCCCTTTTCTAGCTTCTTCCTGATCCAGGTTCTTCCTGGTTGTCCCTTGCTGACCGAAAGCTGAATCACTGAAATTCCTGCCCATTTGCTTCCTGCCAAAATGAGCTCGTATTTCCAAAAGCACTGCTTCCTCCCACTGACTAATATAGTACAATATCCTACAATACAGGTTTGCTTTGCTCACTGCGTGTTCTGTTTATCCCACAATGTTTATAGAATTAAACAATTTAGTTACAAAGTGGATATGATAATATGTAGATCTTGATATATACAGGCCATGTACAATAGCAAAGGAAAAATAAATTAGGAAAAAAGACTATAGAGAAAATAGGCTGAGACTCCAAGACTGATTTAACAACTATCGATAATGAATCATTGCTGAAAATGGTTGCCAGACATGATCTCTATTTGCATAAAATTGTAACAAAAATAAAAACAAAACCAACAACAAAAAAAGTTTAGCTCACCAAGGCAGAGATTATAGAATGGCTTTCCCCAGTGGCAGGCATTTCCTAGCAGACAGTTCTTACGCCAGGAGAGGTTTAAACACGTGAAGATGGAGAGTTGTTCAATTATACAGAAGTGGAAAGATTAGAAAAGGATTAGAAAATTAACAGAGAAAGACAAGTGGATTGCAAGAAAATGCCTCACCTGATGGCAAACTAAATCACACACATTTTAAATCACTGATGTATGATGCAGGCTAGCTGTCAGCATGGATATGGGCATTTCACCCATTTTTCTCCACTGATTTTACAAAAATTCTATGCTTAGTTTAGATAGGAATCCTCTTGGAATCCTGATTACAGTAAAATTAAATCTGTCAGAATTGCAGACATATTTTCAGTCAAAAATGATAATTTCCTTACACCAATCTCTTCTTTAAATTAACCTACAGTTATGTGACATCCAGAGCAGAAGGGGAGAGATGCAACAAAAACAAATTAGTCATTGCTAAGTCAGTTCAGCTCCTCTGCAGCCTCCTGTCCCTCCTCATGGGCTATCTTCCAGTACATTAGCTTTCCTATACGTTACTCACCACTTCCTATCTGGCATCAAATCCCTAGTTACTTCCACTTCAAACATCATCTCCAGGTTCTAATCCAGACGTGCATCATTTAGTTAATTTAAAAGGTATTATTTTCAGCAGTATGTCATGTGCTGATATTACAGATGAATGAAGTTAGTGAAACTAGGTTAAAGAGTTTTCACTGGGAAACCATTTGGATATATAGTTACTGGTTATCCGGCATGTCCATGTTTGACTTTAACTCCCTCGCTATCACTCAACCCAGTTGTCTCAAACTATGGCTAAAATAGTCCAAGATTCCTTTAGTATAATTCATTGGCACTACTGCTTTTTGTAGAGCTGACTAATCAAGCACTGGCAGAAAAACATGAGCCACGGTCTCCCAAAAGTAAGCCCTGAGATGTTGTTTGCTTCAAATTTATCACCAAAATAGTTATTCTGAAAATTCTGACATCTATGGCAGGATAAAGTATTTTGGAATTTTGAAAATATCTTCAGGACAAAACCCCTCTTTCCTGTCCAAGCATAGTGGACAGGGAGATATACTCTACCACGTCTAACAGTTTCTGCATTTGGAATGCAGAGCTCTGTAAGGCGACAGGAATGGTGTTGGGGGCAGCACGGGCAGGCTGCTGCAGCAGGAAGGCACAGAGGCCAGGAGCTGAGGGTGACAACACCGGCAGGAGTATTGCCTCACCCACGGGTGTCAGGGAGTTGGTGAGTCCAGCTCAGGAGCAGGTCTGGAGGCAGTGATCAGCGTCAGCCTCAGGCCACTGAGCAGCCAGGTCTGTCATGGTGAATCAGGTCTGAAGCCAAGCCAGGAAGTCAAGTCAAACCAGGGTGCCAAGGTGCAGGTCAGGAGAAGTTCTGAGAGGAAATGCAGACTCAGCTGCAGGCAGAAGAGCTTTTGCTTAAAAGCAGCTCCCAAGGGAAGGAGGCAGCCCCCTCTCTTCCTTTCCTTTGCAACAGCTCTTACCAGTGAAGAAGCTGAGCTGGATTCAGACAGACAAACTTTTTGGAGCTGGGAAAAGCATTGAATAGACTGAATAGACTGAAGGTTCACCTGTGATAGTGGCCAGCTGTAGAACTGGCTTCATGCTCTTGGTTTTGCCCTGTAGGCCAGGTACTCTGAACAAGAAGCTCTGCTCCTAGCTGTCTTCTGTACGTTCTTCTTTAATGCCCAGGCAAAGAGAGGCAATAAAAAGAAAACCCAGCACCATTATGGCTGCAGCATTCAGATTCCACACCCTTCCCCATCAACAGTGTGAGAATTGACACCACCAACTTCTAAAGTTTTACCTCATTATTGTTGGGAAGAGATAAGGACTGCAACTGCTGCTGCACCCAACACCTTTGTACAGCTACCCCCACAAATCATCACCTGAAGAAATAGTTCCCAGCATTCCCAAACTTTCCTCTTCCCAGGGTCTGTTGAGGTCATCCTTATTCCGTTATGTGTATCACTACCTTTTTCAGCTATGACTTCTCCTGTCTGTCAAGCTAAGGCCTCATTTTTTAACACAAACAAAACCCATTCGCCTTTCATTTCCCATTTCCTCTCTCTGTAATGTTCTTTCATGCAGTTCTTTCTGCTCTCCATCCATTTAAATTTTCTTCTTTGTCCTTTTTTTTCATTTTTCTTTCACCTGTCACCAAACAATATCATTCCTTTCCACCTAGATCTAGAAAATTTGTGAGTATGAAACTTAACATGGTGAAGAAGAAATTGGATGGTTTTTTTACAAGGAATGAGTACTTAGACTTCTAGCCTGTGAGAAACAGGCTTATGGGAAAGAAAAATGGGGAATGGTTGTCTGCTGTTTCTTGTAATACAAGATCTAGAAGGCAAAAAATCAAAATCTCAGGTGGCAAACAAGAGACACTTTTCTATGCAGTGCATAATTGAGCTGCGGAAGTAATTACAAGATGCCACAGGTTTCAAAAGCTTACATGATTCAAAAAATAACTAGACAAATGCATGGTTGGAAATAATCTAACAAGCACTACTAAAAGAAATCATACCACAGGATCAGGCCTTGGCTTGGATGTGCTGGTGAGAAGCCTGGTTGTCTCCCCAGGATTAAACCCAGAGGATAGCCTGGAGATGCCAATCCTCCTCCAGGTACATAACTGGCAGTTGCTGTACTGATGATGATGAAAATAATAATTAACATTGCAGGGCTAGATAAAATTATATTTCTGAAGGATACTGCAACAAGGTGGCCTAGTTTGAGGGTGGGAAGCATGGCGGAGACAGAGACCCAGGTTCCCCCCTAGCATGTGAACTAAAGCCTATAAAGAAACCTGTGATTTTTGTTTACAAACTTGGCACTTATTAATTTTAAATGGAATAAATACTGGTAAAAGGCATCTGTCATCACTCATGTAACCCATAAGCAGGCCTCAAAGACTATCATTAGAAAGGGGGAAAAAAGAAGAAAATTAGATTCTTACCGTAACCACTTTTAACTGGGAATATGTAATGTAAGGTGGTACCTGTAGAACAATGCAGTTTAGCAAGAGAAAATGGAAACCTATAAGAGTGAGAAAAATATCCAACTTGTCTTGTCCTAATGCAGCAAGTGAAGGATGTAATCACATACTTATTTTATGCATCTAAGTGAGATGCTGAAATGCCCATAGAAAATGCATGAATTTTCAATTAAAGAAAAAAGTGGCCTTCTGGTTTTAGATGCTCTGAATTTAAAATATGCTAAAGTAGATGGTGTGCATGCTCGAGAGTTGCATTCTTGGATTCTTCCAGGCACTGGTGTACAGTGTACTCTTCCATTTTCTAACCATTAGCTGTACTGAGGTGACATAGAGGAATTCTTCTGTATCCACTACAAGGAGAAAAAATATTAAATGCCAGTAATGAGAGAATCATCACACTTCACCCAAGACAAATGGAGATCAGTATCAATATAAAGCAAAGGGAGAACAAGAGACCTACCACCCTGAAGAGACAAATGTCTCTTTTGTGCCCTTCCCTAAAGATTTTTTGACAGAATATGGGCCAACCATGAGCTGTACAGATGTTTGCTCTGGAAACACTGGAAAATCTTGGAATCAGACATCCTGCATGCCAGGACAGGCACATGTGTTCTGGACCATCCATCTGTGCACAGTAAACCTGCCTACACTGAGTATTGCTCTGAGAAAGGGCCACCCTTAAGAAAACTGTGCTTCATTTAATGTCAAACAGCTGCAATCCAGTTTCGAGTTCAGTGTACATATTTGTAGATAGCTGTTAGCAGCTGGCTAGCTGTCTGCCTACAAAGACTCCAATAATGTCAAGGTTATTTTATTAACACTGAATAACTTACTGAATGGATTTGGCTACATGACACATGGCTGTATGAGCACATCCAAGAAAGCCAAGCCATTGAATCCAAACCATAAACAAGCTACCTATCATAAAACAAACATCACACAAACAGTAATAACACAACTGACTGAAAAGGAATGGGAGAATGACCTCTTCATTGCACAGTGCTATATTCCTTCACCATAGCCTGAAATGTCTTCATCTGAATTCCTATCATTTGTCACCACAAGTCTGTGAGCACAATACATTCCCTGTTTGTGTTACATCCCTGCCTAGTTCCTATGAGTCATTGACTTCCTAGATGCCTGTTCTACATCACTGATGCCTTAATCCCAGCTCTGTGCGCAGATTTCCTCCTTCTCCTGGTAGATACTTTGGAGGTCACTGCATGCAGCAGCAACAGAGATGCCATTGGCTTCAGCAGGGTTGTAGGCAGAACCCTCCTGCCTTTGGTCCAGCTCTATGGTCTCCCATCACTACAGAGTGGCTGAACACAGTAAGAGCTGTTCCCCCGCATGGGACAGCTCATGTGCCCCTGCTGTCCCCGTGTCTGGCAGGAACAGACTGAAGGCGAGAGAACACCCTTGTGGAAAGTCTTTGGCTGAACATGTCAGCAAGCTATGCCCACTCCACCCAAACCAAGCCAAATGGCAGATGTTTTCTCTTTCTAAAGGGAAACAACCAGCTTCTCTATATTCCTCTCATTCTTTTCTCTAGGAGAAAACAAATTTTACAGCAGGCTTTTCTTCATCTTAGGTCCACCAAGTGAGTACCCAAGAAACACATTTGCCAGGAGCTCCTTGCACTGAGGTTCCCAGTGAGTTCCAGCCCTGATAGAAATAAGTTATTGTGCCCTCAGTGGTATTTGGGGTTCCTTCCTAACCAGTGAAGGGCCAAGACCATCTGCAATTTAGCAAATACAGTCCATCTCCCATGGCCAGTGACTGAGGACAGGGAGGCAGGGAGGGCCATGCCACCATCAGCTCCAAAGTGTCAGCTCCAGCCCCACAGAGATTTCCTGCAAGTGTTTTAATCTAATGAGGCTTTGGTAGTGGGGGGGGGGGGGGGGGNATTTAATGTTGGTATAATTTTAAACTTCTTAATAGAGGTCAAACATTTTAAAATTTTATCTTTCAACTTAGAGCTGGATGTTTCTTAAAACATTCCATTTGCTCCAGAAAAGCCTAGTATTGAAGTTAATTAGTATTGCTGACTGCATACCATTCAACTTCATACTGTTCATCAGAAACTGCAACTTCTCCTTTTTAAAATATCATTTCCTGTAAGACAGCATGCAGTTCTACTGGTATGCTTTTCATTCTCTTCTTTGAATACAGTATAACTTGATCCTCTTCTCCTGTTACTGGAAAAGTATTTATGTTTCATAACCATTTGACTTCTTTTACTGAACTTGATAATATTTGCTGTATCCCTTTTGCTAATATTTTGATTAGGATCTTTACATCTGAATTTAACCATTTGTCCTGGGCTCTGCTTTCTTGTGACAATAAATCCAGGGATAATTATTATCTTATGAGCTTGAATAGAAGCCAGCTCACGTGCAATCTGCTGGTGCTCTGAGGGTGCTGAGTTTTACCATGCTACATGGTGACATTCGGGCATATAATATTCTGTCTTAGATATCCCATTGTGTCTAATAACTGAAGTGACAGTAGATTTCATTTAAGAGTTTTCAAAGACTTTTACCTGAGAAGCTGTGAAGATAAGGGGGCTGCACAAAAGCAGATGGTTTGAAGAAAAAGGCTAGGCTTCCATCTGATGTCCAGCATCACACATGGCTGGCTCAGTATTCCTAGCATCACTCATGCAGACCTTTGTGCCTGGGATGGTTACCTGATTCACACAGCAGGAGAAACATAGTTGTTAAATTCCTAAAATGTAGCCATTTGAGCTGAGAGAAGGGATAATGCAGGGCTTATGGAAAAGTTTGAGAAAAGCATGGGTAGTGCTCATGATCCTGGGTACAAGGAAGGGAAACCTTTTTCAGAAAATGAAGTCAGGAAGATGAAACAAATGGCAATTAAATTGGAATCAGGAAGATTCACATTGCTATAAGGTTACAGAAGCCAAGACTCCTGAACCAGCCCTACCATCAAGCAATGAGGGTTCCTCAGTGACAATTTCAGACCAACCTTGTGTGTAGGTGTTAGTGTCCTAAGACGTCAGAAGCCTCACTGGTCCATGTGGCGCCCCTGGATAGGTGAGTTTTTCTGGGGACCCCTAGCTGTAATGCCGTGTTTCAAAGGCAAGTTAAAGACCCCAGGTCCCAGTGTAAACTCCTTAATCAGAGCTACCTGCTCATCTCTGGCAAAGCTTCAGCTCAAAACCTGTGGGCAGCTGAGAGGCAGCTCTGGCACAGCACCTTGAGCTCTCCCATGGAGCCTGTCCTCAGCAAGAGAAGTCCTCCCTTTCCTGTCTTGCTCCTGTCTGCCAAGAACTGGATGTCCAGAACTGGATTTAGAAGCTTATATGACACAATTTACCTGGTGACTTGGTGGGATGTGAAAGCTCGGCTAACGCTCATTTTGGATGTCACATGTAGTTGAGACATAGGTAAGTCAAAATCATTGTCACCAACTCTCTTCCAGAAACACACAAATACTTTGCACTTCCATTCCCTAAGGATCTTTAATGACTTAGATCCTAATGACTGAAAACATTGATCTATGAGCTACGTTAACTATCGGTTAAGGTGGGCAACACCGGTGACTGACATTTGGGTAACTCTGGTGTGTGACATTATTCTCCACAGCCCATGGGTGAATCAGGGACAGGCGGAGGCAGAAATCCAGAGCCCTTCCCCGCTGTCACACGGCCCGGTGATGCTCCCGCCGGCCCAGCAGGTGTCACCACAACACCAGGGTCCCTCTGTCCCGGCACATGACGCAATGCCGGCGCGGGCCGGGTGGCCGCTGACGTCACACCCGCGGCCGGTGACGCAGCCATGGCGAGCGGGCGAATGCCAAGGGTGGCTCCGGAGAGCAGGAGTTTGTAGGAGCCACTTGGCTTTGTGCCCTTTGGTCCGGCCACTGTTGCCGTAATTCGTGGCACCGGAGCAGGGCAGTGATGGCTGGGGAGGGCTGGGCACAAGGCACATGCCCAAGAAACGTCACCCACTTAATTGCCTCGGCACAAAACTGCGGGCAAGGGACATGTCCGTGGGTGGGATGGCCCGTCAGAGAGGTTAGGTACCAAAGTTTGGATACAAGGATGTCACAGAGGGTTTGCGGTCAGCTGAAAAGTCTGGGTTCGTGCCAGCCGGTGTACTCCTCACAGATACACCTCCAAGGGCTGGTCTAAATCCTCCTGCATGGGCTGAACCTGGACGTGTGTTCAATTTCCTAGCAAGGTACACTGCCAAAAATTGCACATGTATCTCTCCAACCACATCAAATGCAAGACCTTCCCTTCTCCCTGGCTGCAGGACCTGTGATGGATTTGCTTATCTCAATACTCCACAGTGTTTCAACATGCATAATTTGTTTAAATGAGATTATCAGACTAATTCAGATTCAAACAGCTGGTTTCTTCCCTAATCACTAGTGAAAAGAATCCTTGCTTTTTGTACTCCTCCTTTCATGGAATTAAGGCTGAAAAACAGGTCAATGCCAAGTTCCTCTGAAATGACTGCCAACACAAACACTGCTACCATTGCACATGCACCCTCTGTGCACAAAATCAGATCCTTTCTGGACCTTCAGTGTTATTGGCTCCACACTTTTTGTCCCTCAACTACATGGAACCCTAAAATATATTGTTATATGTCCATCGAGGGCACCACTCGATGGACCATGCATCACATAAATAATTTTTTCATCAAGAATGTCTTGTATAGTCATTGGCCTCCATATATTTTATCTACCATAAGCTTCAGTGAGGTTAGTTCATGGTACTCACCTCACTGGTAACAGAGCATCTCTCAAGCTAAATCTGGGATTTCAGATCAATCAGCTTTTTCCATGCCTTCACTCTTAGCAGATGGACACTGCTCTGAATATCTTGATGTTTATCCCAGTAAAACTGAGTTAACTCAGCCAACACTGTTTTTTCTGGAGCTTTTAACGCAGTCAGTTCCTGTACTGGGAATGTAACAGTCAGCTGAGGTCTTCTGAGTTGCCCTCCCTCGTTGGCAACCTCCTGGATGCAAACATTTAACTCCTGAACTCCCAGCAATACCTTTTCAAATGTCCCTTTCATCTACAAATATTGTGATGCCAATTACTTGAAACAGAGGCAAAAATAATGAAAAGTATTAATCAAAGTGTGGTTGCCACCTCCAGCACTCAGCCTGTCAAGACAAAGAAGTCATTACACTCTTCTGGGCTTCACTTTTTGGTAGAAGTCTGAGAAGCCCCATTAACAGGTGTTGGAGCCCGAAGGACCGTGTAGTCCTGTGCCAGCAGGTCACCCTTCCTCAGGGCCAGCTCTGTACCACTGATTCTCATTCATAAGGACCCACCACATCTGCAGCCACTCCTCAGGTGCAGGTCCTGAAGTGCTTATCCCAGTACCAGCAACTTCGGTGCTTGAAACAAACTCTACTATGTAGAGTTTTGTGGTCACTCTTCTTGAGGGATTTTCAAAATGCTGTCTTCAAAGTCATTTTTTCATTTGGGTCTGTTACACATCCCTAATATCTATCATTCATCCATTCGTCTTGTCCTTTTCCTCTGGACATAGCAGAGATTCACCTTCTACTCATTTATTTTATTTTCTTCTTTTTAATGGAATCCAGGAAGGGTTCAAAGGCAATCTGGAGTATTTTAGATCATCTGAGACCAGAGAGGAAATACTGTCCTAGGATCCTCCCATGTGTCCCTCATCTCTATACCCTTATTCATGTCAACCTACCACACACCTTTAGGGTACTGTTGCACTTTGGAAAGACTGCAGCATCTGATCTATAGAGGACTAGGTCACCCTCTTCAAGAATGAAAATTACACCATCTCAGCCAAAACACTTTGTTATTGGAGACACCACAGAAAAATACTGGGAAAGAACATTGGCTTCCCAGAGAAGAACAATTGCTCCCTGCTGGGATGAAACACAAGGCTCCTGCATGTCTGTCTCATTATGTGAATTTAGGAAGACTTCCCGTAGCTTCTGAAATGCACCAAAGAAACTCCAAATGTTGTTCATGAGATATTATTGTGCACTATGTCTGTTCAGTAACTTAGGCAGCCAGACGAACAACTATAAAGAGATCCAGCTCAACACCCTGCCTGTTTTCAGTCACACAGCTGTCTGCAGGCAAGCTGGCCTAACCTGGCCAATGTACTTGGGATCGGTGTTCTACGTGCCCTGAAAAACATGATCCGGCCAACTGACACATTTTAACTGCAGAAATAGGAGACATTAAAGGTTTCTATCACACCTAAATAGTGTAGCAGGTACCCAGCTGATACTTGAGGTGGTGTGGCTCTGAGTCATGATGGAGAGACTGACATTGCTAAATTCCCTTGGAGCTTGGGGGGCAGAACTGCAGCCCGAAGTGTAGATCAAGGGAGAATAAGGCACAGCTTACTTTGTGGCAAGTCTGAAGAGCAGGCTCTGATCAGCACTTTGCAGCAGTTACTGCCTTCCACAAAGGACTGGGGTAGTACCACCCAAACTGGGCTTAGTTACCACGTCCTGCCTTGAGGAACAGCTCAGGCTTCAAGCTGTGAAACACTAAAGAGGCTTTGCAAAACTTTGCTGGAGATGCCTGGCTTTCCACTGCAATCAGGAAAGTATGGGGATGGGCATTTTATAGATAATGCAATATTTGTGATGGTAACTCAGGGAATCCTAAAATACATGGGATATCTGGCAATGCCAGCTGTTTTATCTGGGCTGTTTCCATATTTGTCTTTAACCACCCCTGGCTGACATAGACAGTGGACAGCCGTCTATACAGACCAGACTGACACAAGATGAAGCACTAACATCCACAGCATGCTGTCCTTGTTTTGTGTGTAAGGGTTGACACTTCCCATGTGGAAGTTTGGTTCACAGCTTTTCCCAGCTTGTATTTCTAGGAAGAAAATATACAAAATTCCAGGTCTGAAAGTGGCTTTTTCCTCATTATGGTTGTGCTGGCTGGATAGCTGGCAAGACTTTGATTTGTCTGTAACATCAGAAGCTCTATATTCCAATCTGAGGATAGGTATTTATTTAGCAAAGCTACCACTATGATGAGGTACCATCTCCAGCATATGGAGTGTTGTCACAGATGCAAACTCAGCATCCCAAGAGGATCCCCAGCTCCCAGACAGGATCCCCAGTCTCCTCCTGAAACATCCATGCAACAGGTTTCCTGTACAAGGGATTCAGCATTTTGGAATGAAATCCTGTTATTCAGTCCCGCTCAGATGTGGTGATCTGGACACTCTGTTAAGGCCACCTGTTAAAGTTTAAAGCTGTTGGAGAAGATTAAGGGTCTGTTTTCATAAAAGACCAGGCTGGGAAAGAGTTTCTTTGTAGCCAGTTTGTATTCAAATAGACTCTGTGGAACAAATAAGATTCCTGCTTGAACGTCTTTTCAGTATTCCTGAGTATTATGACAGCAGATCAATTAGCCTGTGGGGTGCCTGAAACGCTGGTAAGGAACAGTTTTCTGTCTAAAGGATATGTTGCTTCAATATACAGAGAGAGAAAATGAGGTAATTTAAAGGGAGAGAATTTTACATTACTTGTTTACAAGAACAAAAGTACAGAAATTCTCTGATAAAAGTCTATTCTTACATAACTCCTATACAATGCAAATATATTTACCTCCCCACAGACAGAAGGTTGCACTTTTAAATGAGTATAGAGCTGAGCAAATTTTCAAAGATTAAGAGTAATGAATATCAGGACAGGAAGGTAGCACAGCAACACAGTTCAGAGGGCTTGTCTAGAGAAACCTCATAATGTATCTGCAAATTAGACTCATTATTTTCTGTGTCAGAAACTTTCAGAGACTGAGGAATTCCTGTCCACACCTTATATTTAAGAGCACTTAATATAATGCCATTAATTAGACTAGAGGCCTTATTGGAATTGTGAACTCCTTTTCTTTGTATTTCTATTTCTGACCTCTTTCATTTCCTCTGTCAAGTCCCAACACCACAAGATGATGCAATATTGCATCACCACCTAATACTGAGACCTCTCTCTGTCAGCACCCACAAAAACTTGTGAGTTTCTCCACCCCTTAAGAATAACCAGTGATCTTAAAGATCTGTTTACACACGCTGCTACAATGAGGAGTACATCTCTCTCTGACAAACTCATACACGTGTGAACAGACAAAAAAAAGGCATTCAAGCCAGTAAGAGGTATTATGTGAGTTTTACAACTGAGCTGATGTGTGTACTTATGTGGTACAGAGGAAACAGCTTGCACTCCCGCCCCTGTGCTTTAAATACCTATTCTGAAGTGTAACAGCCTAAATCCATAAAATGGGAGACAAAGTCTTCAGCAGATGTATCTCAGAAGGCTTCTGAACACCCACTGTTTCCTGTTTGTGAGCTTAAGGTGTTTGAAATAAGGGATTTTGTGCAAAATCTCAATCACCAGGAGCACCGATTCATTAAGAAAAAAGGAAAGAGTGGGTATTTCTTGGAGGAGATGAGAAAGAGATAGGCAAGACTCATCGTTTCCCTCCTAGAGCTTTCCTGACTCTGCTCTGCCAACAGAGGTTCAAAGACATAATTTCTGAATCAGGCCACAAAGCTTCTTTCATGCCCAGCAGATTTTAAGATTCCCTTGGACCCAGCTTCTATCTGGGAATAAAGCTCACATCGGAGACATCTCACAGAGGACTCAACTGCCTACAGAGAGATGCAGAAAGAGCCCACCCTTAATTTGCTTTTCTGGATCCCCCTCTTCCCCCACAGGCTTCTACTGCTTCCCCAAGCAATGACCCAGAACGAGCATAAGTAGAGCTGCCTTTCCCATGACATAAAGCTGTGAATGGAGGTCAGATCTACAGGCAACACTTATCTATCAGTTATATCCCTTTCACAAGCAGCTACCATCCCTAAAACATGGTGCAAAGGCCAAACTGAAATTGAGATTACACCTCCTCTGCTTGTTGGCAAGTTACGGTGAGAAGAAAAGCTTATTTTTGATACCAAAGTTACCATATGATCATGCATATGGGCAAATCAATGACAATGATGTTAATACAACAGATAACATATTTACATTATCAGTTTCCACAGCAGAACTGTAAGATAAAGGGATTCTGTCAGTTTATTTTCAGCCCTCCACTGAATGCATCATAAAGAGTTTACAACCCAATTAGAAAATTCCAGCTCACAAATGCTCCAAGAAAGGAGAAGGCTACCTATCATTCCATCAGGATGCACAATGTATTCTACAATGGGGATTTTTCCATTTTCTTTACATAAAGAAGCTGAATTTAGCTATTGCTGGGATTAGGTAAGCAGGCTTTGACTTTGTTGTTACAAGACCTACAAAGCTTCTGCATTTAATTTTTTTCTCTGCTGGCAATATAGAAAATAAAAACAAGCCTAAAGTACTAGATAGAATTTCCTAAATTGCAATGAACCCAGTTTGTCAATGACAACAGAACATTTACATCCAACATATGTCAGTATATAAAGTTGTTGCTGAGCATTTAATCTATTATTCTTTATCACAGTTTCTCTACAAAACTACATAAAATCTGATGTTTGACTGTGCAGAGGACAAAAAAGATACCATCTTATATTCTTTCAATCTCCAAAACTCCCATTTAAGATCATGACAGCAATTCCTTGTCATATTTTTATTACAGCTGGTAGATAAAGGAAATAATTACATTTTGACTGCACCCCACAAGATTATATTAGCAAAATGATTGCTTCTTTGCATGACTAATTTTGATTAAATCAGCTTCATTTAAATATCAAATTGTGTTCTTCACCTTTCTCCATTAAGCTGTGGTATTCCTGACTGTTTTAAAGTTCTGTTTTTGATATGGTAAAATATGCATTTCAATTTATTGTGCAGGCTGTTCTTGACTAAAAAAAAACCCCAACAAACCAACAGATAATCTATGGGAAAGGGTGTAAGTCACATTTTGAAATGAACAGGAATAAAATAATGTTAAAATGCTTATTTCCAAAGAATATACAACCTATAAGGAGAGCATCCTTGCCTGCAGGAAATTTAGTATTTCTTAATTTACCAGGAAAGGCAATAAAGAAAATTGTGCTGTATATAGATGAGCTGAAGATTAACTGCAAAAATTTAATATTTTATTAACATACTAAATCCTGAAAATAATAACATTTTCAGTTTACCAACCTTTCTCAAATATAATATGTAAAATAATTTATTCTTTAATTGCAAATAACATTATGTTGACTTATAGCTATTTTAAAAATGTTATACAATTCTGGCTGAAATCAACATGAAACATGTCATTTGCTCCGGCTGTAAATTATTCCCTCTATAATTGTCTTTTGACAAATGACAGTCTTTTTATTCAGCTGCTCAAATCTCCATATGTTTGTGCATTCCCATATAAAGTACACGGATTTTAACAGGATTAGTCGCCAAACTGGCTACACTTGTGTTCCTGGAGTGATCCATCTGGGGATCCAGCCAACAACAACAAAAAAGACTTCCTGTTTTGATAAGGCTTTTAAATATCTTTTAAAGCATTCAGTAATGCTGTGCAAAGCTGAACTTCTTTGACAGATATTACCCACTGTATCAGGCAAAACCAAGCACAAAGTGAGTCTTCACCGTGTTTCCCCTATGCTGTACAGACATCACATGGATATTTTTGAGGGTTTTTGCTTCCATCTAAAGGGGAACTTGAGGCCAGTATAGAGTTATAATTCCTTACAGACACAGTTCAGTGTAATGTATATTCATTTTGAAACAAATGTTTCTCTTTTCTGCTTCAGACTGGTATGATAACACCACGCAAATTATTTTTTTCAGTCAAAAGAATCCATCCATGCTATAACAACAATTACCCAACTTTTTATAATAGCATATGTACATGTAAGATACTAATTATTTCCTTCTGATATTTTTTCTATGGAAGTTAAGAACGTGTACCCAGAAAAATCATAATAATTTTTATAGTATTTGTGAAAACTTATGGCCTTGTAGAGTGTTCCCTGATGATGTAACCTTATGTCAGCATGGCACATGGCTTTCAAGACAAGTGTGTGCACTCTGTGCCATACAGAGTTCACCTATGAATCTCACTGCAAGATCTGGGTCCAAAAACTCTCTCAACGTAATAATGGAAGGAGTTTTGGTGTTCACTCTGAACAAGAGCTGTGGAGACGGAAACACTCATCTCCATTCACAGCCAGACAGCAGCCTGGATGGGGAAAGAGTGGTGAGGGGGAGTTGTTTGTTTGTTTGAATTGCATGTGAACGGTTATGCCTAAGCTGCATTTGGAGTCTGGCACCGTAAGGCTGATGAATTAATCCTCCTGCTGTGGGCAGCCTTGGCAAGGTCTTAGCTGGAATACTACTATGTCCAGTCTTGAGCAGTGCTTTCCAAAAACACTGTGGCCCATTTGGCAAGAACCCGGAGGCGAGCTACGGGAATCACAGGAGGTCTAAGGAACAGTACCTAAAAAGGGACATCCAGGACTGCCCAGTTTAGAGATGGGAAAATAGTAGAAAAACAGTAATTCAGCGAATTCAAACAAGGGGGGGG
>VZTX01008255.1:1404610-1462551 GCA_013400915.1 Pardalotus punctatus
CCCTCCGGCGGGCGGCGCCGGCCGCCATCTCTGGGCCCGGGCGGTGGGCCGGGGGCGGGAGGGAAGGAGGGAGGCAGCCCCGGCCCTGGCCGGCTGCTCCCGCCGCCTCCTGTCTCCCGTGCGGGGAGCCCGTTCCCGCAGGGGTGTGCGGCTGGCCGGGATCACCCTGCGGCCCCCGCCGCATCCTGCACTGCTGAGCCCCCTGTGCTGCCCGGTCCCTCGCGGCCTTGGTCCCGCCTCACGTCATGGCCCGAACGGGAGTTAACGAGTTTGATGCCAAACCCGCCGAGGAAGCTGTTGGAACGTTGAATGAAACAATGCGAAGTGAAGCATCGCAGTAGACAGTGGTAGCAGTTCTCTCGGGTCTTTAAATCAGCCGTGCTACAACACGGCTTTTAAACAATAAGTAACTATTTCCTCATCCAAGAAATTTCTCCATCCAGCCTTTTGTGTCTGTCTGATACATGTAGACCATAAAACCTTTCCACACCACAAACCCACTGAAATAATAGCTGAGGGCATTCGGGAGTTCATTGCTAGTGTAGATTAGATCAAGCAGTTAACAATCAGTGTTGGAGAACCGGGCACAAGTTTGACAGGACAGGCAGCATCCAAACAGCAAGCGTGTCCTGGCAGGAATGATAGCAGCGATCTCTGGGTTTTAAAACTCTGCGAAGTGTTGGTTAAAAGGTAAATTACTTCGAGATTACTACTAGATCACTTATGTAACCCCAGTTAACTAGAACTTTGCCAAAATTCTTACCTAAATTTTCAGAACCAGCTAGAAGCTATTATTTGTTCCAGAAGGACACCCAAGTAGATAACTCATATAGAAACTAAATGTGGTGAAGGCTGGGCATCCTGAAAATTCTACAGCTGCAATAGCAGTCTGATTGACTCCCCAACCTCCTGACCAAGCTGTATCTGCTGGTTCATATACTTTTTGATGAGGAATGTGACTGCATTACCCGTGAAGTTCACTTGCTAACGAGAACCTGCACTGATTTAATTCCCATGAGAGCTGGTAGTTGCTGGAGGGTCCAACAATGAAACAGAGCAAAGTTTTTTATTGCTGTGTTCATGCTTGAAATGTTAGTGCTGTGTCTAACCTATGAAGTTCAGCACTGTATCACCGTAGGTATAGGAAAGATGTACTCCTGTCCAGCAAGTGCAAAGTCATCTCCTGCTACATGACAGTGTGGGCAAGTAGATGTAGTATGCTGCTTGGAAAACTTGGAGTCTTGTCATGGTAGTTTTACTTTTTTAAAATTTATCTTTTAAGTTAACTTTGTCTAAAATGGTGAATGTAAGCATAAGCATTGTATTTACATAATGCATGTTCGAGGTAATTCTTACTCTGGTAGAGAGGGCTTATTTTCTTGAAAGTTGTCTAGGAAGGGGTTCACACTAAAGTAAAAAGAATAATTTTAAAAAAGGTTGCACATGATAGATTAAAAGAGAAGCAGGAGCTAATATAGAATAAACATGATAGTAACTGGTAGAATTCTAACATAGTCTTAACAGAGCACTCAAGATTGACAGCTGTCCTAAATTTTTTGTAGCTAAATAAGTAATGCATCATAATGTCACATTGTCTTTATAAAATACCTTTCAGCCAGTTTTTTCAAATAATTTAAGAACTTATTAGTTTATCTCCTAATTCTGCTGTGAATCATGTTTCAGCCTTAGTTATGCTTAACTGGGCTGGCTTCATTCCCTTTCCTTCTCTTCCCTCAATGCCCTACTGCTCCTGCAAGTGATGAGTCAGATAAAGGAACTGGTCCAGCTGAAAATTAACCAAATTTTTTGTTGTTTTTGTTATGGTCAGGTTGTTGGCCTGAGTGATGAGATACAAACACAACTGGAGACAAAGGCAAGACTGGTTGCTTGTCTCAGTTACCACCTACAGGCCCATTTCTTCCTTCTCCATTGGACCCCATCAGGATTTTTGTACCAGTGTAGGACAGTTCTTGTATTACAGGGATATTCAGGGTTGACAAGGCTCATTAAAATTAGAAATAAAAAAGAGTGATTTTTTCCCCCTTTTTTGGGGTGTTGCTGCAGTAGACGTATTGAAATGTCAGTGCTGTAAGTAAAACTTAGGCACGACAAAGGTTTTAGGAACTTACGTTAAATGATTTTTCATTACAAACATCAAAGTTTTATGATTCACGTGCATGAAGAAATACGGTTTTTCCAACACATGGATTAGCAGAAAGTGAGTACAATTTGGTGTCACCCAAAGAACAGGTTATTGCAGAGACAGAGAAAATCGTCTCTCCAAGAACTGCCTTCTGACGCTGTGGTAAAGGGGTCAGAGCAGAACTGGAGATGGAGATTGGGTCAGGCTGGACAGGTCACAGCCCAAAGGAATGCAGGAGAAAAGACAACCTTCTGTGGGCAGGGCAGCTACGGAAGTGCAACACATTTTGTGTTGTGTCTGATGCAGTTTGTGGGGGAATATCTAAACCCACAAAAGTGTCCCTCTACCTGCATGGATGAGAGTGTGAAACAATTGCATTTGTTGAGTGGTGTGCAGGGTAGTTCTCTGCTGAATGAGGTTGAGATGCTGCCTTTGCTTGTCTTGATGATCTTGATCAATGGAGTAGTGGTAGAAGAACTTAGCAAGAGGTGGACTATTTGTATGTATCTGTGTGTGAAGAATTAATCCTTAGGTGCATGGCACATAAGAGAAGGCTGAGGACATCATAAGCCAGGAAGCTTTTGTAGATTTGCAGAACTGATTTAAACTGAAATTACTCCAGGTTTGCTTGATAGGGGTAGCACAATGACTTTAGAAGAAGGGCTATTTACAAAAAATCTATGTCGCCTGTTAGCATGAAAAGAACCTTAATGCTAGTTGCTTGTGTTTAAATGAAGAAAAATATGTGACTACATTACATTTTAGAATTTACATGAGATGGCAGAGGGATACAGTGTGTAGTGCTGAGATACCACAGAGGCTGTGGCTGATGAATGCTGACAGGCTGCAAGTGGGTGGAGGATGAGTTTTGGAGCTGTCTTGGCCAAGATGGGTAGATTTCATGTCAGCAACAAAATGATCAGGGTAATTTCACCACTACCTTTACAAAATTCAAATACTGGCTTTAAAAGATAGAGGGAGCTGGGACAGAGTGCATTTCCCCCAAAGTGACTTCCTGAGAAAAATAGCCTCTAAAAAGAAATGCGTCTTAACTGACAAGCAGAATGATGCTCAGAGAGAGAAGAGCTGTGCCAGTGGTGGAGGGCATTTTCTGCTTTTTAACCTTGGCAGAGTGTTAGTTTCAGAGGTTGAGAATGGCATGTTGGAGGCAGGTAAGAGACAGCCAGGTTTTTGCCAATACAGAGGGAAGGATTATTTTTCACATTTTTATAGAAATGTGTCTTACAAATAGGAAACATGCATATGTTAAAAAAGAAAAAGGCACCACCATTTGACTGTTTGATATTTTCTTCCTCCTCTTCAAGAGTCATCATTTTTGTATGATACGTACCACTGTAGGACTTGTACTGCTTGTTGCTCTTCAAAATGGTCAGTATTTTACTGGAAAAGTCATAAGGAAAAAGGAACAAATTAGAGGGTTTTTGGTCTTTTTTTCCCCTTTTGTATGTGTTTTCCTGAATGGTTTTTTTCTGTGGGAGTCTTTTTTTAGTAAAAGAACAGCTCCCCAGGTTGTAGTTAACCACAAGAATTAGAGTTGAAAGTCTATGGTTTAATTTCTTCCTGAATCTAAAATCACCAGTTCTAGTGGATTTCATTGTGTGTAATCATAACTGAATCAGTTAAAAATACTAGGAGTGAGGCTGCCCAGCAGTTTTACTGCTGAGGTTACCATGCAAGATCTTTGGCATGTACAATCTCCATGTGATGCCTGTATGGAGACTGGCTTAAAAGACTCTAGTGAGTTTAAATTGGGAGTCCTCAGATGGCTATGACCATGAAAATAAAAATAATGAAACGTTGCAGATTTAGTTGTCTTTAGTATTTATATTTGATTCTTTTATAAGGTAGTCTCTCAAAAATATATTTGGTTTAGATATTTTATTTGAATTCATTAAATTTATTGCCCAGATTATTATTTGCTATTTTTAAAAGGCTCTAGGCTTGTCTTCTATACGTGTGTGTTAAATTGATGTACTGTTGGTGTATTTTTACTGTTGTAACAGGAAAAGCATTCTGACTTCTTTTAAAATGAGCAATCATATGTATAATCAACTTGGTTAAAACTTCCTTCCTGGTAAGTGCAGCACTTCCTTTGCATCTGGATATGAGGGCGAGCAAGAAAAGCAGAACTGCTTAAACAAAGAAATTTTTTGTGAATGATCTTCCTTTAAAAAAATAGGAACTACAGAAATTAAACAAATGAATCATCTTCAGCAATTCAGCATTTGTTTTATAAGCAGGTAATATTTCCTTGTACTTTGTCAGTTAATAGAGGTGGTGTGTCCATAGTCTCTGCTTTCCAGAACTCAAAAAAAGAATTTTAGTTAGCATGCTCTGTTGTTTAACCTTTTATATTTTTATCTGCTTCTTTTATTATCTGCTAAGACATCATTCCACTGGCTTTACTTTTCTCCAGCAGTTAAAGATTTTATGTGTAGAAAGTGTTGCTTGGAAAAGAAGTTCAGTATGTTGCTGTAACTTGGCTTGTGCGAGTGTGCTTGATCAGCACTGCCTTCCGCTTCTAAGCTCAGTGAATAATTTCCACTTCAGTATTGTTCAATGGAGATTAACTGAGCAGCAATGTTTTTTTGTTTACTGAATGCTGATAAGGGAGGCTTCTCATGTTTAATATTGTTTCACAAGTGTTTTAGGTGTGATTTGATGTATAGGGTAATAAATCAGCATCAGCTTGGGAGATTTTTCTTCTGAAACAAACTAATAGTTCATATTGGCAGTGTGTACTTTGGAAATGGATGGATATTACCAATCTGGTGAATTGATTTATTTAAAAGAAGCACATCTAAGGACACTGGCCTTGAATTTAGATGCATGTTAAATATGTCTTCAGAAATAGTCCCTGACTTTTGAATCCTAAGGGCTTATTTTAGGTTGAAGTCTGGATTCCTCATCAGTAAAAAGAGAGGCACTGAAAACTGGGAATAGGCTCATGTCTGTCCAGACTACAAATAAATTGCTTGTTTTGTCACTTTCTGCCATTTCTGGAGCTCATTGGGACTGCACTCTATTCATGTCTTCTGATTTCTATGAAAATACACTTACGTTAACATCAGCAGCATCAAAATAGATGAGGCAGCAGAAGATTCAGTGCTCAATCAAAGAGAAGCAAGAACAAATCAATATAGAGGTTGCATATTCAGACTGCTTGTCTTCAGTAAAATCTGGGCAGGATGTTTAAAAGCTCTATTTTAATTTCTTAATCACTGGAGAGTTGTTTGGAGCATTTTTTATTTATATTTGGTATTGAATCAAATAGATTACATCTAAGGTGGTTTATGTAAATCGAGTATTTGTGACCAGAAATTAAGGGGAAGTGGAAATATAAAAAGTATATATGAAAAGTTAAAAAGTAAGAGTAAAGATAAATGTAAATGAGGAAGTAATCTATTAATGATGTGTTTTGCTAGATTTCTTCTGGCATGGATCTGGGGGATCATGAACAGCCCGTTGTTATGAGAGAGGAAAACAAACGAAGGAGAAGAAGAATGAAACCTCATTGTACATCAAGTAGTTTTTCATCAATGGAACTGATATCCATTGAATTCATTTTACCTACAAGCAATAAACATACTAAAGCACCAGAAATTATGTTACTTGAAATAGCTGGCAACTGTACGGTTGAGCAAATGAAGGCACAGATTTGGATGCGTGCAATAGAGATGAGCCAAACCACAGACTTTTACCATGCGTTCACCCCAGATCAGTTTGTTCTGCAGTATCAGAAGAAAGGGCAATGGTATGAAATTTATGATAAACATCAAGTATTACAGACATTGGACTGCATACTGTACTGGAAGGTGTTACAGAAAAAAGTAGGCAAGATCTATGTTGTCCAGAAACAAAAACCGTCAGAAGAAGTTCAAGAATTTCAGCAGCAACTTAATGACTTAATTGGTTATGATGTCACTGATGTAAGCAATGTGCATGATGATGAACTAGAATTCACCCGGCGCAGATTAGTCACTCCACGAATGATAGAGGTAGCCTGCAGAGATCCTAAATTATATGCAATGCACCCATGGACTACATCTAAGCCACTCCCAGAATATTTATTTAAAAAGATCACTAATAATAACATTTTCATAATCATACATAGAGGAACAACTAGTCAGAAAATTAAAGTGTCAATAGATGACACACCAGATATGATTCTCCACAGCTTTTTCACAAAAATGGCAAAGAAAAAGTCTTTGATGGACATTCCTGAAGATCATAGTGAGCTGGATTTTGTTCTCAGGATTTGTGGCAGAGATGAGTACATTACTGGAGAGACACCAATCAAAGATTTTCACTGGATAAGACAGTGCCTTAAGAATGGGGAAGAAATCCACCTTGTCCTAGACAATCCCCCTGACCCGAATGAGGATGAGGTTCAGAAGGAAGAATGGCCCTTGGTGGATGACTGTACGGGAGTTACAGGGTATCATGAACAATTGACAATAGATGGAAAAGATCATGAGAGAGTCTTCACTATCTCTTTGTGGGATTGTAATAGGAAATTTAGAGTGAAAATAATTGGCATTGATATCCCAGTTTTACCAAGAAATACTGATCTTACTGTGTTTGTAGAGGCTAACATTCAACATGGGCAGCAGCTCCTTTCACAGAGAAGAACTTCATCGAAGCCTTTTACTGAGGAGGTTCTGTGGAATATTTGGTTGGAGTTTGATATCAAAATCAAGGATTTGCCTAAAGGAGCGCTTCTGAATCTTCAGATATACTGTGGCAAAGCACAGGGACCATCTGCAAAGACAAACCTTCAGTCGCATGAATCCTCCAACTGTGATGCAAAATGCAAAACCCAGCTTCTCTATTATGTAAATCTTTTGTTGATAGATCACCGTTTCTTGCTACGAAGTGGGGAGTATGTGCTCCACATGTGGAAAATTCCAGGTAAAGGGGAAGAACAAGGAAGTATCAATGCAGACAAACTCACATCAGCAACTAACCCAGATAAGGAAAACTCAATGGCTATCTCTATTGTGCTGGACAAGTATTGTCACCCAATTGCCTTGCCCAAGCACAGGATATCATCAGACCCCCAGGGGGACAGGACCCGAGCTGAAATGCCCAACCAGCTTCGCAAGCAACTTGAAGAGATCATAGCAACTGACCCACTTAATCCACTTTCTCCTGAGGACAAAGAACTGTTGTGGCACTTTCGATATGAGAGCATAAAGCACCCCAAGGCATATCCTAAGCTGCTTAGCTCTGTGAAATGGGGACAACAAGAAATAGTGGCCAAAACATACCAGTTGCTAGCTAAAAAAGAGGCTTGGGATCAGAGCACTTTAGATGTTGGACTCACAATGCAACTTCTGGACTGTAACTTTTCAGATGAAAATGTCCGAGCAATGGCAGTTCAAAAACTGGAAAGTTTAGAAGATGATGATGTTCTTCATTATCTTTTACAGCTTGTGCAGGTAAGGTGTACTTGCATTCTTGAACTCTGCCTTCCAGGAATGTATTTGCATTACCCATCGTCTCTCCCATTTTAGTAGGTCTTTTTAATGAAGTTTTGAAGTCTTCAGTGTTTAGTCAAATCAGTGGTAGTAACCAGAGTAATACAAAACACAGGTTTCTACTTTTTGTCTTTTGCCTTTGTTGTTGTTTTTGTGGTACCATTGCCTTGTGTCTTACAATTCGCATATTGTGTTTGCAGTAATAAGTTTTTCTGTTAATTGTTGATGTCAGCACAGCTATGGTGGGAGTGAATCCTATCTGTGCTTTCTCTAATCCTGTTCATGTCAGGTTTGAATCACATGGCACTGAAGAGTTGTTGACTGACTTCACTGATAATTTAGAAAGAGTGTAGACAGAAAGAAAGCAAAGGTGGGTGTTGACATTGGCAAGGCCTGAAGAAAAATCTGGGGTTTGGTTTTAGGTCAAGAACACCAGTGTAATTACACAGTATGTTGCGGTGACTTCAGTCTTGTACTTTTAAGGGGACCAAATTTATGTAGAAGCTCCCCCCAAAATTTTGAAAGTAATTAAAGAGTTGCTAGGACTGCATAATAAGATTAAGTCCTTCTGGGAGCTTGGGTGCAAAATTGTAGTTCTAGTGGCAAGGAATCACTGCTGCATCGATTTTAAACACTTTGTGTGGAGATCTGCCAGATCAAACATTGGAAAGGTTTATATCAGCTACACAAGAAAATTGGTTTGGTTGCTTTTCTCTCAATGTGGTGCCATCGGTGGGCAGTGGCACAGTCTCCTTTGGTGGCTGATGGAAGATGTAAAGCTGTAACCTGTGTTCTTCCTGGTAAGTGCAGCCCCTGGAGCCAGGGGACTGCAGGTTTCCTGCACCTGACAGGGCTGATTTACATGGAAGGGCTGTCATCCCTCAGAGCAGGAAATACTTTTTTCCAAAGAATCAGAGGACAAAATTTGCATTCAAAATAAAAAATTTTTAAAAAAAATAGGGAACTACTGCAGACACTTTTCATTCCTGCAGGTTCAGAGAGAGCCTAGATTCCCAGGAAAATGAAGTTAGTATTTCAGATTTTGCTGCACATCGGTAGTGCTTTAAACAAAGCTTTCTAGCCTTGTCCTTGCTTGTCTGAAGATTAGGCAGAATTTATGCACTTCTGCATTAAGCAAAGGAGTCACTACGGTTACCTCATTGGGCCTCCCACGTAGCTGCTGCTATATATATGCTTGGCTTGTGAGCATTTGCTGTCTACTTGTGGCTCAGCAATTTTATTCGCTTTTTTTGTTATCCAAATTAGGAGTTTGGGATGATGATTGGTTGCTATCAAAATGCCTGAGAATAGGGGAAATACTGGGTTATTTTCATATTTTTTAAAAACATTGTTTGTTTTCAGGAAGTACAAACCTGTTGAGTTTTAAAAAGAATAAACCTCTCTAACAGTTAAATAAAATACTGTAGCATAAAATCATAGTGCCTTAACTTCACTGTGTCATTTTTAGTAAGAGATGTAAGAAATTTTGAGATTATCATCCTTAAAAAGGAAAATCATGCTAGATTCCAGCTTTTATCTCTCTGCTGCTTTCCTTGTCTTTATTTCTTAGCTAACAATGGAACATAGGCTGCCAGTGTTCTGCAGCAAAGTTTTGGTATCACAGTATATTTAAAATCCACATTTTTCTGAGCATGGATGTCAGCCATTCCTCTGCTCCAGTGAACACATCTCTTCTGCAAATGGTCATCACTTTTCAAATGCTCACCTTTATGAAAGGTCTATGGCTTATTTCACTCTGCACAGGCTATTCCCATTTTATCCCCTTTACAGTCAGAAATCAAGCATCCTATTTCCACCCTGATTTCTTCCAAATAGAAGCAGCCACACCATAAATAAACCTATTGAGCTTCCTATCAAGGTCTGTTGTTCTCTGTACAGTTGATAAACCATGGACAGGATAGTTAAAATGCAATAAAATTCTTTGTAAGACAAACACCTATACTGCGTGTATATGGCAGTGAGTAAAGACCTTCTGCTAAATTGGCAAGGCAAAGGTTCACACAGAGACCTTATGAAGTGCCAGCAGACATTTTTTAATGGCCAGCTTTTATTGTTGTAGTGCAAAAGTTGATATTTCACTTAGTGAAGAAAAAGGAAAAATGGGCTGGACTTAAAATAATTATTTCTGAAACAACAGCTCAGTAAGGATGGTCATAATACATTTTTTAATGTTTTTTTAATCTTAAAATATATTTACAAGTTCAATAAGGAGGTTTTGTAATGAAGTAATGGTTGAGTGTTTGGCTGTATTTCAGTCTGAAATTGTTTTTCAAGGTTATGCGAACATTAAGCATAGTATATACCAGAATGAGGTTTATAATAGGCTTTCTTGGAACTGTGAGAAAATCCATTTGAATTTATGTGGTAATTATTGCTCTTGGGCACCTTACTGAAGTGAAAATTAATTTTTATTAAAAGCCCGTCATGCCTCATAATCTCATACACAGAGCAAAAGGATCTATATATTGTTACATTTGTGAATTCTCATTGTCTTTCCTAAATAAGACATTGTTGTTTGGGGAAATAAAACAGTACTGCAGAGACAGTCAAGACAGTTCTTGCAGAGTTATGATAGAGGAGAAGGGCAAGTCTGGTGCTTGGCTTTTTTGTCTGCCCAGTGCTTGGCTTTCTTGTCTGTCTCGTAGCCAGCAGCTAGAAAGAACGTGTCTTTGTGGCATTTTTATAAGTTGGTTCATTCTGGAGGGTTGACTGAAAAGGCTTGATTTTTTTTTTCCTTTTGAATAAACCCACAGGACAATTTACATTTCAGCAATCATGTTGATATTTTAATAGTAAAAATGCACATTACATGTAGGAGTTTATAAAACTATGACTTGTTTGATGAATTTAGCAGACCTTTGCTGATGGCTTGATTGCTTCTTTGCAAGCTGCAGACCTCAGTGATCTTGAAAGAGCCATTATATTCTGTTGAATAACTATTGCTAGAGGTTTGCATACTTTGTTGCTTCTGAAAGCTGAGCATACTACATGCACACAGCTCTCTGCGCATCCCTTTGTTTTCCCTTAATCTCCCTACAGGCTGCTTCCTGGCACTCTATTTCCAGAACCTGAAGCCATTCACCAACCCACTCAGTCCATGACAGGGATTTGTGACTCTGATTCATAGATTGTATGCTTCTTATTTCTCATTTCTTGCCATGGGATATAAATGCATACTTTTTTTCCACCATTAATCTTAATACCAACCTCCTATAAACTTGAATTCCTCAAGTGACATGAAAGAAGCTGCTGGAAAACTGAATTGGAGCAGTTCCCTGGCACAGCCCAGAACCTGGAAGTGTGATAGTTTTCTGGTAGACCAATTCACTTGGTTATTGGGAGAGAGAGTAACAGCAAAAAAAATTCCAGTGCTGACACTTGAAAACAGTTGTTGACTTTCCCTCCCCCCACTGCTTTTTTGGCAGTAGCTTGGAAATGTCTGTGGGCTTGGGTGGAGGGGAGTGGCTTTTGGAAGAGGAAAAATATATCTGTTCTCACAGAGTTAGTAAAAAAAGCTCTGGTGAAGTCTTCCTCTTAATTGTACTTCATTAATATAGGATGTGTAGCAGAGCTTTTATTCTGTCATTCATTTACGGGATAAAGGCCAGATAAAGTGCTCTGAAAAGTTGCTCCTGTATCCTGTACTTTCTGGGGAACCCAGCAGTGAATCCTCATGCCCTAGTCCCAAAGTAGCAGGTGTTGTGCAAAACAAGTATTTTATTATTTAAACTTTTTATTAAAGAGTGATTACAAACACATTATTTCATCTGTCAGTAATCATTTCAAGCATTCTCAGTGTCAGTCGTATTGCAGACTGGTTTCTGATCTTGTTTGTGCTGAGAATGACATTGCTTTGTGCATGTGCTCAGGTTGGTCTGCCTGGTTAGGTACTCCATGCCTTGTGTTGTCACATTAATAATAAACCTGAAAATAACCTGTTGCAAACAAAATGTGTTTCTTGAATCAGACAGAGAAACCTCAAAAAGTCCTTATTTGTTATACATTTTCTGCTCCTGTAGCAGTGTTTTCTAGATGTCATTGGTTAAGTGTAAATGCAGTGGGATCTTGAATACATGAATAACAACATGTCTTCTATGTTTGTATTACTCAGGCTGTGAAATTTGAGCCATATCATGACAGCGCATTAGCCAGATTTCTTCTAAAACGTGGTTTGAGAGTAAGTACTTCAAAATACAGCCAACTTATGCTAAAGTTGCTGGCATTATCAAAACCCTTTGTCAAGAAATGAATGGTGATTGTAGTATTTTTCTTCATCTGTAGAACAAAAGGATTGGTCACTTCTTGTTTTGGTTCTTAAGAAGCGAAATCGCCCAGTCCATGCACTACCAGCAGAGGTTTGCAGTCATCCTTGAAGCCTATCTTAGGGGCTGTGGAAAAGCAATGCTGCATGATTTCATGAAGCAGGTTCAAGTAATTGAATTGCTGCATAAAGTCACAATGGAGGTTAAATCAGTTTCTGCAGAAAAGTATGATGTTACTTCTCAAGGTATTTGCTAAAAGGCCTTTCTTTGTTGTTAATACTGTTTTTTCTCTTTGGGTGTGAAAAACTAGGCAACAAATTGTACTGTTCATTTAGAAAATCTGTGGATAAATTACTGTCAAAGAACATAATTTTTACTTCCTTTAAAATGTAAGTTAGTAATGATTGAACTGGTATTAGATTTCTTTGTTCATTTCACCCCAGAAGGGGAAGAATATCAATATTCTGGACACCCAGTACTTTCCCAAGCTTTGGCTTATCTTCCTGAACCTCATGCTGTGCCAACTGGGAAACAGATAAGTTCTTGTGCATAACCCTTAGCTGAAAGCCAGCACTGAGAAAAGATACAAATATCAACTGGAAATTAAAAGTGACACTTGCCAAGAAATACAGCCTTCCCCTAAACTCTCACTAGAAGACTTTTGGCAAGAAGATCAGGGAGGAGTCCAATGCAGCTTCTGCTATGCCGTGGAAGTAGCTGGTGGATCAGGGATGAATATACAGGGCATGTCTTTGAGGAGTGCTGTGAGACACAGATGTGGTGTTGTTATTTCTAGTTCTTGTAAGCCCGGCTTTGGAAGCCACAGTAGGGTTATGCAATGCCTCTTTACCTCTGGGTTTTGCCTGCCTCCCCCCCCCCAACTTCCTTAAATTTTGTTGATCCTCATTCCTGTTACTTGCTTGGTGTTGGGAGTAAGTGCAAGAAGATATATGACAATATTAAAATTCTAAAAGCTGTAGAGAGACCACCTCTTCCTGCATGGTCAGCCTGGTATGTTCAGGCCAGGAAGTCCTTGGATTGGAAAGCCTTTTCCCTCTGGCTATGCAGAAGTGGCTTTGGTGGTGTTTCAAAAAAGATTTGAAGGAAATATGCATTTAGTCTTTAATATATAATGGAATACCTGTTATATTACCACAGTGTGAGTTCAGGGACTTACTGAAGCCCCATATAAAACATTGATTCTAAAGAACTTCCTAAATTATCTTAAAATACTCTATAACCTAAATGTATTTAGTCAGAATCCCATATTTTGGGAAGAAACTGTACAGCCTTGCAGATGTACATGTCTGTAACAGCAGTGGATTCCGTCATATGTTATCTATGAAGGATATGTGGGCAAAGAAGAAAAGTTTCAAGAGAAAGCAATCACATTACCACCCACCAGGTTTTGAAGTTAAAGAATTTTTGGATATAATGTACAGCATTGATAATGAAAGATGACTTATATAATTGACATTTTCACTGAATAAGGCTTCCTAAAACTGTGGAATGTGCTACTAATGCTATATCTAATGTAATTTATTCTCAGATTATTGAGGACATAATTTTTTCTAGAGGCACCCTCTACTTCTTGTATTTTAAAAAATGTATATCCTAAAATTTATTCATTAGGTTATTGCTTCTTTTTTTGCCCCGACATTTCTAATGTTCATCATTGTTCATATCTGAATGTTTTGTCCTGTTTAATTTCATTCTGTCATGCAGTCTCATCTAATTCTTGTATATATGTTTCTCCTGTGTATATGGATTTTCTGTAAAGAATCAATTCCTTCCTGCTAGGTCCATACTATTCCAGTGGCAATCATGCTATGAAACTGTTTCTTTCACTTCTCGCTGTAATCTCTTCGCTTATATTTGAACACAGCAAGTAATAATAAATAAATAAATAAATTCTTAAGATCATAATATTATGTCTTGCATGGGATTATCTGCTTTCATTGCCCTCTGAGCTAGATGATTTGTCTCCCAAGAATGTGCCTGTGCAGCTGTTTAATTGCTTAAAATGCATAGCACCTTGTTCTTAAGCAAGATTGACTTGAAAAGTGTTTTAGCAAGTGCCTTTGCTTGTGTTTTAAAGTCAGGTATTCCTAATCTTTGCTAGCTTCAACTGGTTTGCATATAGTTGTCTAATTACATTGCATTACAATGAGGAGACTTAATGAACTAACAGTAAATTGTAACAATAAGCTGTAAACAGTAACTTTTGTAGACTTTTGTCGAGGAAATCTATAGCTACATTTTAGAAAGCTGTTTCATTATTCAAGTTACTACAACCGAGGTGCTTTTGGGGCAGGGGGGAGGGAGTTGTTAGAGTGGGGTTTTTTGTTTGGTTGGTTTGTTTTTGTATTATTGTTGGTTTGGGTTTGGGATTTTTGAGGTGGTTTTTTTTTAAAAGTGTCTAATTTTAAAGTCCATTTGCTAGCTCCTGTATATGACTGTCAGATTAATTTTTTTACCAGAAGAGATACCACGTTAGTTACCAGGCACTGCTAGGTAGTTATTTTCTAAACCCCTGTAGGATAGATATAACATTTGTGTTCTGAGAGGTGTCGGCCAGTTCTTTTGGCTTGACTTTCTTAATTTGATAGCAGCATTTGAACTGTCCTGATTATCTGTCTAATGTACGCTCAGAGCCCAAAAAGTCAAAGTGTCCTGGGCTGCATCAAAAGTAGCATAGGCAGCTGGTCGAGGAAGATGATTCTGCCCCTCTGCTCTGCCCTTGTGACATTCCACCTGGAATACTGCATCCAGCTCTGGGCCATGCAGGACGGGAAAGACATGGATCTGCTGGAATGAGTCCAGAGGACAGTCACAAAAACAATGAGAAGGCTGGAGCACCTCTTCTATGAGGAAAGGCTGAGAGAGTTGGTATTGTTCAGCCTGGAGAAGAGAAGGCTCAGGAGACCTTACAACAGCCTTCCAGTGCTTACAGGGAGTTTGTAAAAAAGGCTGGGGACAAAGTTTTTAGTAGGGTCTGTAGTGATAGGGCAAGGGTTAACGGTTTTAAACTAAAGAAGGGCAGATTCTAGGGTTAGACAATGCCTAAGGAAGGCATTTTTTTTTTATAATGAGGGTGTTGCCACACTGGAACATGTTGCCCAGAGTGGTGGAGATGCCCCATGCCTGGAAATATTGAAGATCAGGTTGAATGGGGCTCTGAGCCAGCTGAGTTGAAGATGTCCCTGATGATTGCAGGGGGTTGGACTAGATGGCCTTTAAACATCCTGTTGAACCAAAAACTAATCCATGATTCTATGACTGTGATTATTATTCTATTTTAAGTATCCTGATCCATGTTTAGCTTTCTCAGTACAATTTCTTTTTGCTCTCTAATTTTTATCTCTGAAATTACTGGAGCATGTATATACATCCTCTGCTGTAGCTGCAGTTTCTTTTAGAACAGTGCTCAGGTCTTTGTCCTAATGCAGGGTAACAGCCAGTGTATTGTTTTTGCTGCTAACACTCACTAGCTGAGATGAACAAAATACACCATGCACTTATAGTCTGTACTATTCTGAGCTGAAGATTTAGAAGCTTGAGATTTTATTAACTAAAAGAGTGAGTTTAGATATGAACATTAAAATTCTTGTTTGTATAAATATACAGCAAATTTTCTTCTTACTGGAGTGTGAGACTAAGAAGGCTGCACTATGAAACCAGTTCTAGGAGCACGGGAAAGTCAGTATCTCTGTAGTCCATCTCCTTATGGTTACAGAGTAACTGATTCCAGGAATTCAAAAGCCACGAGTCTGTCTGCATTTCTTGTCAGTTATGAGGGAAAATATTTTTTGGTGTGTTCTGTGTTTTGTTTTTTAAATGAAAGCTAACATTTTAGTGTAAACTTTTACTGTGCAGAGAAGACACATGACTTCTGAGGTGTTTGAAGATACCATTAGGTATCTGAAACAGCCCTGACATTAACAGTGCAAGTTTAAGGGTTTTCCTCCATTTCTCAAATCAGGAGATCCATGAGGAAAGCAATTTCAAAAATAGCTAAACAGAGCTTTTTAGCCAAATCGTGATGCTAAACAAGTTTGATTACCTATAAACTTTTTGCCTTCCAACTTTTGATTTCATGGTATTTTCTTACTTGTAATTGCAGTTATTGCACAGCTGAGACAAAAGCTTGAAAAACTACAGGGCAGCAAACTTCCAGAAAGTTTTAGAGTTCCGTATGATCCTGGGCTAAGAGCAGGAGCACTAGTGGTAAGTATATTCTGAGTGTCTCCAAATCCTTTTTTTAAAAAAAAATCTATTTGCAAAAAAAAATAAGAATTGCTGATATGTCTAGAGGTCTTATTTCAGTGTCAATATGATGACATTCTGTGGACTCAGTAAGTTTATGTTCCCAGAACTATTACCATTTTTCTAAATGTAATAACATGCCACCATGTGCTAAAAAACTTCCAATGACCCATGAAATTCTAATCATTAAATAGCAATTACAATTTTTCCAGGATTAATCCAGGATTTAACCAGGTAGCTGACTTTTTAAAAAAAATTAAATACCTGTATAAAACTGTTTTATCTGATTCAGGGGCTTTGGGATATTCAGTTTCCATTCTTCTAGTTACTTCCTCCATCTTACTCTGATTCATATCTGTTATTAAGGTTTGGGTCCAGACCTTCATCATACTGAGAAAAATGTCTACATCAGCTATTTCTGACTTTTCAGTATCTCTATGTTGTTTTTATTATTTTGTTAGAAATACATTAAGAAACACTTGGATTTTTCTATATTGCTGCCTTCAGTTTTGTGGTGAGATTACAACTGTGTATGTTGACTCAGAGTTAAAAATACAAGATTCATAAACGAGCAGATGTATAGTGAAAGGAAACTGGATCATCCATCTACAATGCAATGTGAGATCTGGGTAAAGAAGCACAGTCAAGATCCTTGGAGTTTCTTGATGTGCAGCAAGGACCCTGCAACAAAAGAATCCCTTAATTTTTCTCCTAGCTAAGGACAGACAAACCATCCAACTTGAGGAGCTGCCAAATATACAGGTGTTGACTAGATATGGCCATGTTTCTGTTAAATAAACCTGTGCCTTGGGAGACAGTTTGTAAGCTAGTCAGCTTGAAGGCTGAGAGAATTAAACACCTCTCAGTTGAGCATAGCTGAAACACTGTCAGCACAGAAGTCAATTCAGACATTTCTTTCTCAGAAATAATTTGTGACTTCTTAAATACTATTTTCTTGTTTGTATTTGTCTCTCTTTAGTCTTTTTTTGAACAGAAATCAGCTGCTTGATAGAAAGTAGACTATAAAATAAAAGATTTCTCTGGATTTTCTAGTTTTCCTTCACTTAGGAAGTATTCAGTCCTACCAGGACCTTCCTAGATGAAGGAAGCAATAGATTTACAAAGGAAGGTAGCTATGTGCAAAAATTAGTGGGTTAGCTTTTCTTTTTCCAAACTATATGAATAAAATTGTTTGATAAAACAAACTAAGTTTTCATGTCATGTTCATTTTAACAAATACTATTTGTCTGTAATCTTCAAAACCTAAAAATTTTACTAGTGTAAACCAAGTATTAGAAGCAAAATCAGTTTCTAGTAAGTTCAAAGATTTAAAAACTTTTTGAAAATAAGGATGGTAAAAACTATTTTGTTTTAAACTACAGGCTCAGAACTTGAGTTTATGAAATGTGAATATACTAATACAGTCCTATGTCATGGGTTCCATCAGCTTTCAAACACTGATGTGCAGTTGCATTTTAAAAAAGTTTAGATGGCTTTATTGTACATAGTAATATTCAACAATGAGTCAGGAATTCCAGAATAGGAAGTAAGACATAATACAGTTGTATTAGCCATAATTACTGGAGAAAACATTTGAAATACTGCAGTTTCAGTGCTGAATTTATCAATATCAAAAATTTAATAAAACTAAATAGGGAATTAATTTTCTTATTTTATGAATAATTACATTAAATTAGTTTCAAAAATGCCATTTTCCCCATGAATTTGAATAATTTACTAAGGGAATTCCGTCAGCAATCTGGAATGTAGTTGCTAGAAGTCCCGAGGGTGAATGATGTGGTAAATTGCATTGGACAATAATTATGTTCTGGTTTTGCAAAGCACCTGTCAAAATGCTATTGCGAGGGTCCATATTTTCCAGTTTTGTTAGAATGTCTGTTCCTGTTTTAAATCTGTCTGAAGCAGATTTAGAAGCTAAATCCAGTTTTGGAGTGTCAAGATACACTTTTTCCTTTATCATGCACACTGGTTAAAAGTTGTGTAGGTTCAGGTAGGCTTTATGTGGCAGTTGAACACCCTTCTTTACATGTGCTTTCAGTGTGTTTCTTGTGGAGTAACTGAGTGGAAGTTGGTAAATTATTCTGTAGCTGCTGTGTAAAAAGGTTACTTGGGTTGATGTTAGCATAAAATGGCTAGCAAGCAATAAAAATGTCTTTCACAGATAGAAAAATGTAAAGTAATGGCATCTAAGAAGAAGCCCCTCTGGCTTGAATTTAAATGTGCAGATCCAACAGCTCTGTCAAATGAAACCATAGGCATCATCTTCAAACATGGAGATGACCTCCGTCAGGACATGCTAATTTTACAGGTATGATAGCTAAAACTTACAAAAAGAATAACATGACTATTTTAAAATATATTTAAGTCATTTTACTTTTCCAAAGTGTGTATACCTTGTCTTCACTGTCCATATGAAATATGATGTTTTCTTGTTTAAACTCTGTGTGACAATGCTGACATCAACACTGGATCATCTTTGTTGTACTAATTTTTTATGCTACTGTATTATGGATTAACCCCAGTGGGATGGGGAAAGAGGAAGGCAAGAGTAAAAGGAAGAAAACTTGAGTGTTGAGCTAAAAATTGTTTAATAAGCAAAGGAGAAATGGAAGAACAGAGGAAGAAAACCAAACAAGAGGTGCTAAGGCAGTCACTCACCACATTCCATGGTTAGACCAGTTCCTGCACAGAAGATGGTTAACCTACATAACCCCTTCCTCCCTGTTTTATTGCTGAACATGATGTTGTTCAGCATGGAGTATTTCTTTGGTTGGTTCAGGTCATCTGCCTGGTTGTGTCCCCTCTCGACCTCTTGCTAAGGCAGTCACTCACCACATACCATGGTTAGACCAGTTCCTGCACAGAAGATGGTTAACCTACATAACCCCTTCCTCCCTGTTTTATTGCTGAACATGATGTTGTTCAGCATGGAGTATTTCTTTGGTTGGTTCAGGTCATCTGCCTGGTTGTGTCCCCTCTCGACCTCTTGCTAAGGCAGTCACTCACCACATACCATGGTTAGACCAGTTCCTGCACAGAAGATGGTTAACCTACATAACCCCTTCCTCCCTGTTTTATTGCTGAACATGATGTTGTTCAGCATGGAGTATTTCTTTGGTTGGTTCAGGTCATCTGCCTGGTTGTGTCCCCTCTCGACCTCTTGCTAAGGCAGTCACTCACCACATACCATGGTTAGACCAGTTCCTGCACAGAAGATGGTTAACCTACATAACCCCTTCCTCCCTGTTTTATTGCTGAACATGATGTTGTTCAGCATGGAGTATTTCTTTGGTTGGTTCAGGTCATCTGCCTGGTTGTGTCCCCTCTCGACCTCTTGCTAAGGCAGTCACTCACCACATACCATGGTTAGACCAGTTCCTGCACAGAAGATGGTTAACCTACATAACCCCTTCCTCCCTGTTTTATTGCTGAACATGATGTTGTTCAGCATGGAGTATTTCTTTGGTTGGTTCAGGTCATCTGCCTGGTTGTGTCCCCTCTCGACCTCTTGCTAAGGCAGTCACTCACCACATACCATGGTTAGACCAGTTCCTGCACAGAAGATGGTTAACCTACATAACCCCTTCCTCCCTGTTTTATTGCTGAACATGATGTTGTTCAGCATGGAGTATTTCTTTGGTTGGTTCAGGTCATCTGCCTGGTTGTGTCCCCTCTCGACCTCTTGCTAAGGCAGTCACTCACCACATACCATGGTTAGACCAGTTCCTGCACAGAAGATGGTTAACCTACATAACCCCTTCCTCCCTGTTTTATTGCTGAACATGATGTTGTTCAGCATGGAGTATTTCTTTGGTTGGTTCAGGTCATCTGCCTGGTTGTGTCCCCTCTCGACCTCTTGCTAAGGCAGTCACTCACCACATACCATGGTTAGACCAGTTCCTGCACAGAAGATGGTTAACCTACATAACCCCTTCCTCCCTGTTTTATTGCTGAACATGATGTTGTTCAGCATGGAGTATTTCTTTGGTTGGTTCAGGTCATCTGCCTGGTTGTGTCCCCTCTCGACCTCTTGCTAAGGCAGTCACTCACCACATACCATGGTTAGACCAGTTCCTGCACAGAAGATGGTTAACCTACATAACCCCTTCCTCCCTGTTTTATTGCTGAACATGATGTTGTTCAGCATGGAGTATTTCTTTGGTTGGTTCAGGTCATCTGCCTGGTTGTGTCCCCTCTCGACCTCTTGCTAAGGCAGTCACTCACCACATACCATGGTTAGACCAGTTCCTGCACAGAAGATGGTTAACCTACATAACCCCTTCCTCCCTGTTTTATTGCTGAACATGATGTTGTTCAGCATGGAGTATTTCTTTGGTTGGTTCAGGTCATCTGCCTGGTTGTGTCCCCTCTCGACCTCTTGCTAAGGCAGTCACTCACCACATACCATGGTTAGACCAGTTCCTGCACAGAAGATGGTTAACCTACATAACCCCTTCCTCCCTGTTTTATTGCTGAACATGATGTTGTTCAGCATGGAGTATTTTAACCTACATAACCCCTTCCTCCCTGTTTTATTGCTGAACATGATGTTGTTCAGCATGGAGTATTTCTTTGGTTGGTTCAGGTCATCTGCCTGGTTGTGTCCCCTCTCGACCTCTTGTGGACCGTAGTCTAGTCACAGTGAGGTAGGGTGAGAAACAGGCAGCTTTGGCACTCGGCAGACACTGTTCAGCTGAGACACTGGGACATCAGTGTGTTCCCAGCAGACACTGTTCAGCTGAGACACTGGGACATCAGTGTGTTCCCAGCAGACACTGTTCAGCTGGGACACTGGACATCAGTGTGTTCCCAGCAGACACTGTTCAGCTGGGACACTGGACATCAGTGTGTTCCCAGCAGACACTGTTCAGCTGGGACACTGGACATCAGTGTGTTCCCAGCAGACACTGTTCAGCTGGGACACTGGACATCAGTGTGTTCCCAGCAGACACTGTTCAGCTGGGACACTGGACATCAGTGTGTTCCCAGCAGACACTGTTCAGCTGGGACACTGGACATCAGTGTGTTCCCAGCAGACACTGTTCAGCTGGGACACTGGACATCAGTGTGTTCCCAGCAGACACTGTTCAGCTGGGACACTGGACATCAGTGTGTTCCCAGCAGACACTGTTCAGCTGGGACACTGGACATCAGTGTGTTCCCAGCAGACACTGTTCAGCTGGGACACTGGACATCAGTGTGTTCCCAGCAGACACTGTTCAGCTGGGACACTGGACATCAGTGTGTTCCCAGCAGACACTGTTCAGCTGGGACACTGGACATCAGTGTGTTCCCAGCAGACACTGTTCAGCTGGGACACTGGACATCAGTGTGTTCCCAGCAGACACTGTTCAGCTGGGACACTGGACATCAGTGTGTTCCCAGCAGACACTGTTCAGCTGGGACACTGGACATCAGTGTGTTCCCAGCAGACACTGTTCAGCTGGGACACTGGACATCAGTGTGTTCCCAGCAGACACTGTTCAGCTGGGACACTGGACATCAGTGTGTTCCCAGCGCTGCTTTGGTCACCACCTAAACCACAGCACTGTACAAGCTGCTCTGAAGAAAACGAGCTTCATCCCAGCCAGACACAGTACATACTGTTACCCTGGGTTTTCCTGTCATATGCCATACATACTTCACATTTTGGTGTTCTAGAGATGGAATCTTACTTAGTGCAAGATGGCCTGTTTCTCCGATGAAGCATTTTTATCATTTATTTATGCAGTAGGTGAGGTTAACAAATTAAAAATCAGTAGCTAGCATTACTTTAGTTTATGACAACTGGTTTGTTAGTGCTTTTGGGGTATATATGGGGGAAAATGGACGTACTTGCTAATACATTCAATCTCACCTTACGTAGTAATAATACAATATATTTATTAACACTTTATAGAAAAGTAGAGACTGCCTGGTCACAGGACTGATGAAAAATATAAACCCTGGTCTATAACTGATTGTCTTGAGTGGCTGCACACTTTCTGTATTTATCTCTTAATCAAATAGCAAAGTAAGTTTAGCCCCATCTCAGAAGTCTGGGTAGTGTTATTTGTATGACTAATCTGTAATGTTCAAATAATTTGAAATAACATAGCATATACATTTGTTTTTACTAGATTCTTCGAATTATGGAATCCATTTGGGAGGCAGAATCCCTGGACCTCTGTTTGTTGCCATATGGTTGCATTTCTACAGGGAACAAAATAGGTATGTGATCACACTTACTGTGATTAGAGATTCCAAATACCATATTTACAGAAGATGTGTATGGGAGAACTATTCTGATATGTACTATGGTCCTGAGGTAAATAGCACTTTATTACACTTTCTGTGAGCAGCCTTCAGTTACACCTTGGCAGTGGTTTCTGCCCTTCCTTGATCTGCAACACCAGCTTTTCTGGTTGTGATTCCTGTGCAAGTCCAGCTGCTTGGGTTGTGCTGCAAATTTAATAGCAGTATTTCTCTTTAATAACAATATTTAGCATGAAACAGCAGTGAAAGTGATTTATTCAAGATGTGTTGATAGGAATAAAATAGAGAAAAGAGCAAAATATTTATGTATTTTTTCCCTGATCTAAAGCTTCATCCCCTATACTACATAGAAGCAACAGCATTACTTAACAGGATACTCAGGCAATGTTGCTCACTGGGCATTAGTTCCTGCAGCACAAATGATCAGTTCTTCAGAATTTGTGGTGAAAGAAATCAAGTAAGAAATCCTAGTAAAATTAAGAACTCTTTAATATACTTCTGTAATGTACTTCCACTCTAAAATCCATTGCCACATAAAAATTTTTAACATACTTTTGATTTCAGGATATCTCAGTAATGCAGGAAACCCAAACTCACTGATAAAATACCTGGTAGTGTGACATAAGAGAGTTTCTTTTCTCCTAATACAAATATTTTAAAATTGAATAATATGTATTGATAGAATTGTAATGATAAAGGAAATGGAACATTGTACATCAAAGTACTAACTAACTATAAATACAAGGAAAGTTGGGGGGGTTCTTCTTCAGATGTGTTAAACCTAATTTTTTAGAGAGCTTTTTAAGATTGGATTTAATTTAGTTTAAAATTATCTCAAGACAATGTAATGTATTGAAAAAATGGAGGAAGAAGGAAGATTTCTGTCAGTGATTCTAGCATTTTCATACTTGAGTTACAAATTTCTGTTATTCTGTCACGAATTATTAATTGATTCCCCATTCTTTGATTTTCCTATATGCATGGGAGAGATAAGAATTTAGCATCCTTTTAGCACCACAGTAGGGGCATGGTTAATCATATAAACACTCCTGCTTGGTTTGCTGAGAATACCTGCAGCCTAAATTAGTAATGCCCAGTGTGGAACACTTTGATGTAGAGCTTATGCTTGTTTGGAACAGAACCAAAGAGTAGTGGCATGCAAATGTTCTTTCACAGTATTCACATGTGGTCTTCTTCCAGACTGCATCTTCTCTCCCTCTTAATATTTCCATGGAACTTGGGCAGTGTCTGTGTGTTGACACAAGGACAGTACCCGATTCTACACTGAGCACAGGGAAACAGGTGTGTTACACCTGGGGCTGGCATCTCCTTCTGTGTAGAGCTTTCTCATTCGGTTAAAGACATCTGCATTCAGTGCAGTTTGCAATTTTGGAAACATCTGTCCTCTCCACTGCTGCTGCCAAGCAGACCTCTGTAGGAGGAACTTTCTCTTCTCTGGTAAAAGATCATACCCTGCTCTCTCTCCCTTTGATATGTCCCTATGTTCCTGGCTCTGTGAGGCAATTATCACTGCTTACTGTGCTGCATCACTGCTGAAATGAAGAAGTTCAAGCTGGCTCTTAGGGGAGTCACCTGCCTTAGAACCAGAGAGCCCTAGAAACACATGGCATGGTGCATTTCCCGCTGCACTCCCTCCCAGCTGAATGCAGCCCAGCTGAGAACTGCTTTCCTTGTCATGCCTCCTGAGCCAGCTCTGCTCCCCCGCAATCAAGGAGCTGTTGGCCAGTAGAGGGAGATTTGTGAGCGCAGGCAGGAAAAGCTTTTCAACAGCTGGAATAGGAGATGGAGCTCACACCCGGGAGATAAAGAGCAGCTTGACAAGCACAGATCAAAATGCCAAGGCTTCGAATTTGGTGGTCTTGGTGGTGGGTTTTGGAGGTCATATTTCCACAATACTTTTATGGCAAATGTATCCAGGCCACTGTAAAGACTGAAGCAAATACCTCCAGGAGTATTCAGCCATGAATACAGCCATGCATGGAAGGCAGGAAGAGATTGCTGTGCTGTTACTCTGTTACTGAAAACTTTGCACATAATCCAGTAATCGCAAAAGGGTGGGATTGTAAATAGAAAGAAATTGATCGTCTTTCAGAGAGAGTCAAATTGAAACCAAATCAGAAACCGCTTTGAATTGCTGTGGAGAGAAAGGGGCATTTTTGTTTGCATGCTTTTCTCTGAGCTGGAGTTGAAGCGAGAAGACACTGTTGAACTTGAACCAGGGAAAGAAAAGAAAGTATTTCCAATTACTACATAAATTCAACTAAAATATGACTTTCCCCCACACAGGCCTGCCCAGTCCTGACTGCATTTGCTAGTCTTGGCTACAGTACAGTTGTGTTGCAGCCTCTGTTTCTGCATTTCCCTCTAGTATCCCCTCCATCACCTGCCATGCTGGCGTGAACAGAGCAAGGCCTTGTTTCTGCACCATATTGCTGTGATGTGCCAGTTTGCCTTGGCCAGGGTCTGTTCAGATTAGGGACAGACCCCATGGCCCTGAAAACCAGAACTTTCCACCAGCAATCCCATCGCTGTACTGCTCTGTGTACTGGTATTTCTGAACTTTCTGTGTATATGCACACTTAAGCTTAAACTGGATTTATAGCAGGAGGGCCAGCTCTGTTTCCTCTGCCACAGCCCTGACAACACATCCCTAGACTGCAGCATGACTGAAGGTTTTCTTCAGCTCTGCATGTTTGTGAAGTTGGAGAGGAGCTGGGGAGAATGTGAATTGGGATCAGGACAGGAGTAGTTCCTCTCCTTGGGAAAAGCCTTATGCAGAGAATCCCCACTGATCATGTGATATGTCCATTTTAAAAGAGGAGGAGTTTGGATGCCAGGTTGTTTATGAGCTCTGGCTGGTTTTGGCTGGGAATGAACAAGAGCCATTGTTCCTTTTCAAATAAATTTCTGCTCACAACCTATGAAGATCTGAGTTTATTTTTAAACACAGTTTAAAATTTAATTTGACATATTTTGAATATGTTCTGATAAAAATTTTATAGCTTCTTCTAACCTTTTCCTTATTTTCTTTAGGAATGATCGAAATTGTGAAAGATGCTACAACAATTGCCAAAATTCAACAGAGCACAGTTGGTAACACTGGTGCATTTAAGGATGAAATACTAAACCAGTGGCTCAAGGAGAGATGTATGATTGAAGAGAAGGTGAGTTCTTTGAATTTTTAAGTAGGATTTTCAATTGCACCCTACTAATTTAGGAACATAGACCCCTTATGTTTGTGTTTGTTATTTGCGGGAGTTTAAAAAATCCATTCATTTTCCCTGTATTCAGTTGCGGCTGTCTGTGAAAGAGCCTTTAGCATACAGCTGGCAGCCAAACTTCTGAGAGACAAACTGTTTCTGAAATTACTCCTTTGTCAATGGAAGTCAGAAGTGATACATGAGGAGCAGATTGAAAAGACATCTAAGAACACTGACAGGCAATGTGGTTTTAGAGGATTTAGATACAGGTTTGGGTGCTCACAACTCCTTTGCTTATGTACATCCACTGACCTACTACAGCTTTCTGCCACCTATTTTTTTCCTCAGAATGTGTGAGCAGCTCTATGCTGCTTTTCTCTGTGCTGAGGGATAGAGCCAGCACAGGGGGTGCAGCAGGGCTGTGATCTTGATCCCTGCTGTACAGTGGTGTATTTTATAAGACAGTTTGTTTAACTGTTGATAGATATGTGTCAGCAGAAAGGTACATAACTTTGAGAATGATTGAGTGTGATTTGGTGTCTAGCATTGAAGCATTTAACATACCTAAGATTCATTTTTAGTTTCAGGCAGCTGTGGAAAGATTTGTTTATTCTTGTGCTGGATACTGTGTGGCAACCTTCGTACTTGGAATAGGAGACAGGCACAACGATAACATTATGATTACAGAAACAGGTGGGTTACTTTTTGAGAATTTCATAGATGTGCAGACTGTCTATACTTCACTAGATTTATGTTTCATTTTAATAGATAATGCATCTAATAATGAATGAAGAGTCACAATCCAGTTCTGTCAGTGGTGTTTACAAGGTCAGGTCCTCCTATGACATTGAAATTTACTTTCACCCCTCTTGGCCTTCATACAGGCTGTAGATATTTATAATTCATAATGCCATTATTTTCCAAGGAGCAGTTTGATACAAACTAAGTAGTGAGAAATGTAAACCAGATTTTTTTTACTGTCTACATCTAAGGTCTGAACACCAAAAAGATTTTATGAAGCAGACAGCTGTTCACCTATCTGATGTGTGGATGTGGTTCTGACAGTGTTCAACGGAACTGAATTCTGTCAGAATTCAGATATTGCTGGACTGTTTTCACTTCTGAAGGATGTAATTGCTTTGTGTACTGTTGTAAAAAATCTTAGGAAATTAATGTACATGGAGTGTATTTGTTTTCCTACTAAAATCCATGGGATGGTTATAGTCCTCCTGAAGAAACTCACAGGTTTTTTGTACTATAAATTTTGAAGCTGCTTCTGTAGCTGCACATTGTTTCATCCTTAATTTTACTTACCTGTGGAAAGAACCCCAGAACAATCAGTGCATATGGAGGGGTTTCATTTGGTCTGAGGAATTCACTTTTAGTTTCATGATCCTCTCGCTTCATAATTAGTCTCTGATAAGAGATGGAAAATAGTTAGAAGGCTGGATATTTAATATTAATCATATTACAGTTAAACTTTTATCAGTTGAAGGCTAGAGAGAAGAAGTGACCTTGAGGCAGAAAGGAGCTAATTGAAGACTACAGTAAAAAAGTTCAGCAGAAGCCTTTGAGGAAAAGATGACAAAGAAATGCTTTAATTTCAGCATTATATTAATATAATGTGGTGTTAGTTCCCACTGGCAGAAATGAGGCACAGGTCAGTAGACAGGGAAACAGAGGAAGAAGTGTTATTCTGTTGTGGTCGTGCACAGGTTTGCGTCAGAGTCTTTAGCAGGAGCTGTCTTGAGCCTCAGGAGCCAGAAGGATGTGAGTCTGAGAGGCCTGCAGAGAGTCAGATTTGGTAGGCTGGGGGAACTTGAAAGCTGGCTTAAAATCTGGAACATCTAAGGGTGTTCCACCTACAGATCACTGTTAAGTATCATCTTATATAATTTGATGTTTTATCTTTTTTTATACATGTGCCACTACTACAAATCTGTGTTTTTAAGTAACCATACTCTTGTATCCTTTTTGTAGCTGCCAGTGAAAGTAGTAAAGTAATGTGAAGAGTAGCAGCACACTCCAGTCCTGTAGGTGTAATGATCCTTAAAAGGAGAGGTTTTCATCGCTTTTGTGGGAACTGATACCCTATTACTCTGTTAAAGCTATCCAAAAGGTGACAATGCAGACTTCGAACATACAGAGTGGTTTAGAAATCGCTAATGAAGGTCTGTGAGGAGAAAGCACGTTCTGGTCAATGACATTTGCCAAGGAGATGGGTAGTGCCAGAATCGCAGGGGTATTAGAAACATAACCTGCAAGCCTTTTCCATGTAGTGATGCTTTGATTGTTATGGATATGAGGCACAAGCTTTCCTTGGTTGCTTTTTGAAAAGCTGTGAGTGTATGCTTAGAAAATACAGCTGTTCTGCTGGACTTTTAACAACTTCCAAAGATAAATAAAAAGTAATTTTGCCAAGAGCACAGAATTACGTATTTCCCAAAAAACAGGAAAGAAAATAGTCTTTTCTTCTGAACTTGAGTGATCATATATACAAAAAAAAAAGGGGTTGGAACTACTGTGAATACAAGTAAGTGTACTTGGCAGTTTATTGTATTTGTCTAACTGTGACTTCTTCTTCTCTTTATGAAGGTAACCTTTTCCATATAGATTTTGGCCATATTCTTGGGAATTATAAAAGCTTCCTTGGAATTAATAAGGAGAGAGTTCCTTTTGTGCTGACTCCAGATTTTCTGTATGTCATGGGAACTTCTGGAAAGAAGACAAGTCTCCATTTCCATAAATTTCAGGTAAAGAATGGGTATCTAGCTGCAAATCAATTAAGCATGTTTTTTTACGATCTGAAATAAATGTTAGTACCTTGGTTTTCAAAGATCTAGGCTCCTGGGTATTATGTTAGTAAAATGTACTGAATCATAATACAATTCCGGGATATTTGAGGCCCAACTAAGAGAAAAAATCATCTGTATGATTATGGGAACTAGAATTCAAACATTCACAAAGGCACATTAAAAAGCTCGTTAGCAGCAGACCAGATAAGCAGTTCTTTCTTTGTTTCTTGTCTTCATTGAAAATACTTTGCAGAGGGCTTCAGTGTTTGTGCAATTAGAGGAAACTCATGGCACTCAGTAGAGCCTCTGCAGAGTATGAGCAGGTGTGAAGCATTTGTCAGCTGACTTTGCCAGTGTTATTCCCTCCTGATTCTGCCCTCGAGTTTTGGGGATTGGACTGCTGCATCTGAATAAAAATTTGTAGTGACCCAAAGCTAACTCAGATGCTGGTTTGTGACGTGGATGAATAGATTTAACTCTGAAAGAGCAATGTTAAAAGTCTATTCTATTGCAGTTACTATTTGAAGCTGAGCGCTTCCAAACCAGTTGTGATTATTCAAGCTAGTGTAGGATCTGGGCAAAGAGTGAGTTCAGTATGAAGTTCCTATGTTTGATGAAAGGTATGAGAGCATGACTGGTCAGAGGTAAATCTATGTCTGGGGTGTTATTCCTGTGGTCATCTTTAAAGACTTTGAGTGAAGTGTCTGATTTAGAAAGCAGGTTCCTTCTAATACCAAAAGAAAAAGTCTTCTGTAGAGAGTGAGTCAAAGCCAAAGCCTAACTTTCATGTTCTGGATTCCTTGTGGACAAACCAGTCTCAGTAAGGAGTCTGGTTTCTAACCTGAGTACCTAATTAAGGTTCCTAGTGGTGGATGGTGACCATGTCCCTTTGAACATACACATGGTTGTATAGCAAATCTGCGTCCTGCACACACCACCCCCATCTCCCTTGTGATTGTCTGTGATGGGCAATGGCAGTTATCCTAAGATAACAGCACCAGGTGGGTCCCCTATGCAGTTACTTTAACATTTTGTCTCCATTTGTGGCCACGTCTCAGCTTTTACTCACTCATCCAAAAATTAGTGTTCCCCATCTTCATGCCGGACACATCCTGAAGGCCTTCCTGCCAGGGATGGGGATCCACTTGGATCCTCTTGCAATTCCCACCTTATGATATTCTTCTGTTAGGACAAATCACATTGTCCACCAGAGACAATCAGAAGGAACAGGGCATGTGTGGAGAGGATCCATGCAAAGAAGAACCAACCATCTTTGGTTGAAGTCACTGCCCAAACTTCTGAAAATAACTAAAGAACCAGGTGCAATCTTTGAGTCTTCTTTTTGCCAGGGCTGCCTTTATCACAGTGGAGGTGTTTTGAAGGGGGCTTGTAGCTCAAAAAGTGAGCTGTGCTGTGTACAGCAATGATGCTGTTGCTGCTGCTGTGAGTCATATGCAGATGTGGGACTGAAACACCAGTCTGGGGTGTGTCATTTCAAAGAAGACCTCTGTTCTGGAAGCAGAAGGTAGTTAAAAGTGTGAAAATGTGCTAATGGAGAATTGAAAGACCTTTTGGTGTCTGCAGTGAGGTGAAGTTGTTTTCATATAGATGGATCATCCAGCTCTTTAGAGAGTATCTGACCTTTGCTTCAGCAGCCCAAATAACAAAACCAATCAGAGGTGATTTTTGTCCTAGCCTCTTCAATATATCTTGTCTCCATGGTGTAGTCCTGAGTTTGACTAAGTACACATTTTGTTTCTCTGATACTAATTTCTGAGTATTGCTACCATCCTACTAATGTGGACAGTTTAGGAATGCTGCGATAGTCATTTCCATCTAGTGTTCTTACCCAGATAAAAGGTGATTAATGTGCTTTACTGTTGTGAGCTGTGATGGTGATATGTGACCTGGACATTTTAAGTGAGATGATTTAGGCACAGACAACAATAAACGGACCAAAAAAAAGTGAGTTCATGTTTAATTCTGCTGCAATAGCTACTGTTTACATACCACTATTGCAGTAGTACATTAAAAGTCTTCTCTGTCTCAAAGATCAGTAAAAAGAAAGTTAAAATACTTCTGTACCAGTAAAAGAGTAACAGAGAGCAAGATCTGCATCACATATTTTGCTATGAAAAATGTATGTTTTAATTACATGGCCAGAATAAAAAAAAAATTGTAGTTTCACTTTTCAGTTGACTTGTTTCATCATATTTCCTAATATTGAGGGATTCATTCAGTGTGCCTGCTGACTCATTCATGTATTAATGGAAAAGTCTCAGCATTTATCCTTCATTAATTTTTAAAAGCATCTCTCATTTTGTACTTGACTACGTTAAAACAGTTTGTACTTCAGTAGACTTCTTTGTTTTTTTATAGTCTTTGGTGTTTTTAATAACTTAAAATACCTACTTTTATAAAATTTTGTTTCTCTGTTATCCAGTGGAAACAGTCTGTACAGATGTGTTAGCCAGAGCTCATATTGCAGATTCTGGAGAATGTTAAAATGACAAATAACTCTGACTGAAGTTCACCGCAGAAGAGTATAGTTCATTATTAGTGAACTTCTGAGGCTGTCATTGGTCGGGCAACTTTTCTGAACTAGCAGTGGAGTTCCTTTCTACTAGTTCTTAATCTAAATTTTGTTTCCCTCTTTGTTTGCATTTGTTACGATGGTTTAATGAAAATTAGAGGCCAGAGGTTATTAATGACATCACAGAAATGCTTAGAAGGAAGCAGTATTTGATGGGCTTTTGTCCTCATCCCAAACATGTATTTAAGCATAACTTAACCTGAGAAGACAAATATTTTTCTGTTGCATCTATGAATTTTTTAGCTGCCTTAGTACTGCCCAGATTTCTCTTGCTGTAAGTGTCATATGTGGTGGCATTTCCTTTGAAGCCTTTGGCAGAAACTGGTCAACTCACTTATTCCTCTGCACCCACAACTTTTTCATTTCTTATGGGTAGAAACTTTTGAGAAAGCCTCATCAAAGATCTTTGTAGTAATTTTTGAGCTTGGTCCACCTACCTATTATTAATTTGCCTAAAATTGTCTTTGATATTTTGTGCATTAAATTATGAACTCATTTTTATTAATTGGATTTAATTTATGAAATTCATTATTTTTTCATTACTCTGCTGATTTAATAATACAGAAATCTGTATTTCAGTGCTAATAAAATTCTTCTATACCATTTCTTTACAAAATCTCATGTATTTGATAATCAAACAATGGTAACAGAAAACAGAAAGGTAAACAATTCATCATTGAGAAATACTTGTTTCAGGGAAGTGATGTCCTGTGTAACAGAACTTGGACACTTTATATTATAAAAATGCCTGGATTTTAGGATAATAATATTTAGGACAGTTTCAAGCTTTCAAAATTATTATTCTTTTCTTTCTATTGGACAATGAGATTTTGGTTTCTCCTCAGCTTCTCTCATTTTGCCTATGGCTTTAGATGAGTTAGTAGCTTTCTTGTTAATCCCACAGTAAACATGTACATATCCTTGACACATACATATCCCACAGTAAACATGTACATATCCCTGACACATACCTGGGTTATTTTGGGTTCTCTCTGCCTGTCAGAAATGTAAAAATTCTTGGAAGATACTAATGCAAAACTACATTCAGTTCCTGTCTGAATAAATAACTGTAACAGGCAGATGCAGATTTTTAAAATCTTTTGAATTCCTGGAAGGACTGCCTTTGAGATGCAGTGCTACCACGTTTTTCTTGACTGCATAATTGTTTTTCTGTGTCAGACACCTGAAGCAGTGAGATACATCATCCATACAGAAATGTAAAACCTTCTTTGATATAACAATAAAGACCTTTCATCTCTTTCAAGGGGAACAAAACACAAACTAACTCTTGTGACAAGATTTCTCTGTTTGAAGTTGATAATACATAAGTAAAATTTCGTTTGTTATTATTTTTTATTTTTCTCCTGATATAATGGGGAGAAACTATTTCTTGTGATAAGGTGATGGTGTTTTTTATTGTAAATTGTGCTTTGACCATTGCATTTTATCTTTTGCTTTGCTAGAACTAAACTAATATTGGAGTTCATAAGTATGATATTATTTCAGGGCAGAATTTACTTGGAAACAGAGTGAAAGATTTAAGTTCCAGGCAATAGAAGAAAAAAGAAATCGTACAGACAGATCTTCAATATATCGTCTTCCTTCCTCAGTATTTTCCTAACCTGTTTGTTTGGGTGTCCTGGTGTTGCTGATGTGTACAATGATAGATGTTAAGATTATTTATGCACTTCTTCGTGTTTCAGAGGAAGAAAGAAAACATATATCCTGTAAAAAAAACCCAACCCCATGTTCTAGAGGGCTGATGGGGTTTGTTGGAAGTTTACATTAAAATGTTTGGATTTCCTAAGAATTCTTCAAAAAGTTAATATACAGTTATGGAAAGGTTACATAGAATATTTAATTGGGTAAAAAAACTAACATTGCTTTAGCTTTGGTTTGAATAATAACAACCTTCTTGCAAATATTTTTCATATTTTTACATTACTGCATTGCGGGCCTAGTTTCTAGTTGATTGATGATTGATGTCTTCATTGCATTGTTCTTATTTCCACTAGTAAATGGGTTATAAATTTAATACAAGAAATAATAATTTCAGTTTATATATTAGTCGCTTAGCAGGAAATATTATTTTTAAAAGCATTGCATGTTTTTCCAAGCTGCAGAACTTTCATTCTTCTAAAAGTTCCATTGTTAAGCACAGATTATTTATACATGGAAATGAAAAGGCTATAAAAAAAGTCTATGAAATCCAGAATGACAGTACATAATGATAGAAATCCTAGAGCAAGGCAGAGTGCCTGAAGACTAGAGCTGTCAGCTAGAAAAATTCCTTAGAACACCAAGCCTGAAAAATCTTCCCTGTTAAATAATCCGTCACCACTGCGAAGTTAATAGACATCTACAGAAAATGAAGAGCAATCCCCTGGAGGTGCTGCTTTGTTCAGTATCACTTGCCAGCCACATCCTTTAAATGGGAACATCCCAACAGGAAAGGAAGGCAGTGAATTATTGCTGTCTCTTTTAGCAGCTATAGAAAGAGGTTATATGGTAGGGAAATTAATTTGAAATTCTGGTGAGGCTAAGGTTTTATGCTTTAGTAATTAACATAGGATTAAGAGCTGTTAGTTGTACACCCAGTTCTTGTTGCTCCAGCCTGTGGTGAATGAAGTTACACTGAGCAGCAGGTGCAGAAATTTTTGTCACATTTCTAGTCAGGTGAATGGCTCTGTTGGGTCTCCTGTCTTTGATATACTCGAGTGATTGAATGGCATTGGTTAATGATAGTCCTGTGAATTTCCTACACCATCCCTCTCAATTCATCTCCTCAATTAACAAAAAACTCTTCTCTCTCATAGGACGTATGCGTGAAGGCTTATTTAGCTCTCCGACACCACACAAACCTGCTGATCATCCTGTTCTCCATGATGCTAATGACTGGAATGCCCCAATTAACCAGCAAAGAAGATATTGAATATATCAGGGATGCACTGACAGTAGGGAAAAGCGAAGAAGATGCCAAAAAGCATTTTCTTGATCAGATAGAGGTTTGCAGAGATAAGGGCTGGACGGTGCAGTTTAACTGGTTTTTACATCTTGTGCTTGGAATAAAACAAGGAGTAGAAAAGCATTCTGCTTAATATGTTATGTAAATTAACGGTGGGTATGAATTGGAGGTTAGTGAATGTACATGTTATTTATGAATTCTGAATAAATGAGCAGTCAAAATTGCCTTTACTCTTCTGGCAGCTTAAATGGATCTTGTAAAAAGGTAAGGACTTCTGCTCTGCCCCTCCAGAAGATCTTCCTGCTGATAAGATTTTTAAAATTAATTTCTAATGATACTTCAAGTTGCTGGATCCTTTTAACTAGTTGCTTTGCTGAATGTGGCTTGGAAGTTTTTTTCTTTTTGCTTTCTTTAGCAATAAGTTCAGATAATTATAAGGAGGAGCTTGAGTAAGACAATAACCTACAAACCCCCTATGACCTTACCTTAATTGTTCAAGAGGGTCAAGTCCTTCAAAACCAGAAGAATTTATTTAAAATCTATGGTTGTAGTGAAATATCTGTAGGCAAGCCACATCTGGCTCAGGATGGTTTACACACAAGTGTTCTTCACCCACATTCTTCTCTTTTGTCCCTTCCTCAACATTTTGTCCTTGGATTTTTAATATGTTGTCAGTAGAAAAGAGCTTTGGCTCTGCTGTTAGAGGAAATTGCCTTACTGTTACTGTAACCTCCTGACACAGACAACCAATCTTGACTGTTCTGCCAGGAGAACTTCATAGTTACCTGGAAGTGGCTCAGATTTGAACCTGAGATTCTGAAGGATTAATTTTGAAAGATTTTTTACTGTACTTTTTAGTGGGGAACATCCATATTGTGTTACAGATTATATTCTTACTGTAAAGTTATTCAAATTCCACCTGTATAGGAAAAGCTTTGTAGAAAAAGCAATGGTACTTCCTTATCCCTCAGAGAAAACTCCTTATGTAAGTGTAATTGACATTTTACCAAATATCTGAGAAACCCAAAGTTATTTATTCCCTTGGTGAGATATTTTCAGGATATGCCTAGAAGGAATTAAATGTAATCTTTGAAGTTGTGTATATTTTGCTATTTATTTTTAAATTCCTGAAAAAACAATACTACTGAAAAGATATTTATGAAACAAAAAAAAAATCCTTATCTTTAATTTCAATATTTAAACTTAAAAGAGGAAAAAATGGGCAGCATTAAGTAGAATTTTAACTTCTCTACTGTAGATTGCCTGCGAATCAAGTCTGCCTATGGTAGGAAAAAAACATATAGCCTGAATTAGTCTTTGACTTGAATTATTATGGTGTACTTCCTGCCAATTGATTTTTACCAAAGAGAGAATATGGCCTACAATATTGCTTTTTTGCACTTGTGCCCATGTAATTTCTTCCTTCATTGTAGTGTTACATGGGCTTTACATTACATATAAATGATTAACTGAATTTTTAAATTCTGTTATCATTTGCTTTGATCATTTCAGAGAACCGTTACGATTTTAACTACTGTTACTACTGAGCGCATTCTTGAAGGATTTTTAATAAATGTACTGTAATTGGTGTCTCAGTTATGAGATGTAGCCAATTTCTATTCATTTCTGTTCTTGAAATGTAGATGTTTAATTGGTTACTGTGCACAAGTATTTTGATGTAAATGGTAGACTCCAGTTAAGGAAATCTCTAAGGTTAAAATGTAGACTATTTTGTTGTTCTGTTACATTATTATTCTGTGCAAGATAGGCTTTAGATTATACTAAAATAAAATCTAAGTGGTGAATATTGTCTGTAAAATGATATTTTTAGATTTGTATTTTATAGATCTGAAATAAATTGACATGTTCTATTCATTTGATTATTATTCATGAATAAGCAGCTTAGCCCAAAATATGTGTAAAAATTTTTTTCCAGTTTCTTGAAGACTACCTAATCTCAGTAAGAAATTATATTCAACGTCCCACTCAGAGGAATTGTTTTAGTTCCATATTAATAACTCTGTACAATGTCAGATATCTTAAATTTTAATAGTCTATTAGTATTAGAATTGCAATTATTGTAATTGTAAAATGTGAACAGAATATTGCCACCTTCTAAGACCACTTTATTCCTTCCTGGTTTGTTCTATGAAGAAAAATCTGAAGATTTTAGTAAGTTCTTAGTTTAAAAAAATAAGTAGATCTAGTGCTAAATTTAACTCTAGCACGGGGAAATAAATGCTAATCACAACTTAAAGGGAAATGGCACTCTTGAAGCAGCCTCCATTTGCAGGAAAAGGTCTGGAAGAGATCCGCACCCAGAGGAAAGCAGTTTAGTCCTGTACTAAACTCAGACTGATGATTTTTATCAGCAGTTTACAATGTGCTGTATTGAATTGTGTTCGTTACAGACACCTGAAACACCTCAGTGCTGAGCTAATTCCCAGACTTTTCAATGTTTTCCTTGCCCATGCAGCCTATGGTTGGGCTGCCTGGGCCGTGCTAGGCTGCCTTGTGTCTTCTGGGTGCTGGGTGTTTGCCAGCCTGACTTCTGGGAGATCAAAAGTAGCTGCCAAATCTCCTTTTTACCTAGGGAGCCAAGCTGTGGGCATCAGCATCTCCTTCTAAGTGGCTGCATGATCACGTGGCTGATTATCGGCTGGATTTTGTGTCCCTCTGGAAACCTCCACCGACCACTGACCTTGTTTGCTGGCAAGCCCTGACCCAAGCAGAAACAATGCAGAGCTGTGGTTCGAGGCGGTCCAGCCTCAGGGTGGAGTGGAACTGCTTTTCAGGGGAGGAGGTGGGCACAAGGACACAACTGCACGTCCCAGACAGAGCACGGCTGTCCTGTTCTACAGCGGCCACTGCATTCCCAAGGCCTGGAGAGCTGGAGCTTTAGCACAGATGCCACTGCTGGAGCGGGAGGCTGAACCACAATTTCCTCAGTCTCCCACTACATAAACACACCCACCCTTCAGAATAACTGTTTTTTAAGGATTATAAATTAGGAAATGTAAATTAGTTACTAACTACTAACCTTTTTCAGAGGCTCTAACGCAGCATGCAGGAAAAGAAAATTACTACGTTTTCTGCATAGGTCTCAATTATCATCATTGTCTCCTAGGATAGCTTTAGGATTATTTTTTAAAAATTATTTTAAGGGCTACTTTTTCTTTAAGATCTGTTATACTTTCTTGGTAGCCTCATTCACATTATGTCTGCACCTACAGTGGAAATTTGAATCTATTCTTAGAGTCAGTGCCTCAAACTCAGTTGTGACTTGACATCTGCTTTGGCCCCAGCAAGATCATCAAGATGTTGGTTAGCAGTGAGTGTGTCCCCAAGGCTCCATCCTAATTATATTCCAGGACAGGGAGAGAAGTTGAAATGGAGTTAAGGCGTACAGTGTGATTATATTTAGATCTTCATTGGATACACTGGTCGCACTTGTTAGCAGTGTTTAATCTATCATTAACAGAGTATTGAGACTTAATGTGTTTAGCAGATTTTTTTCTAAAATGTGATTAATGATACAGAAATACAGATAGGAACAAATGACTTTACAAAAATATCAATGGAAATTATGACTCTTGTATTTTTATCATAACCCTTTTTCCCGACTACCAGCATCATCCTGCAAATCCACATGAGTTCCAAGGATTATATAGGTTTCAGACTCTGTGCTAATGACTTTATAATGTAGTCTGTGTAAAGTGGTCTTGAAAAGAAGAAATTATGAAAATTGAAATCTGGGATACCAAACCATCTGTAGAATCTGCTGGGCTCTTTGAGCCATCCCAGCAACACTGAAGTTTCTGAAAAACACTGATGTGCTTTCATGAATCTTCTCTTGCAATTTACACAATAGATGTTAGAAACAACATTCCAGGAATCATCCGTTCTCCTAGAGAGAGGCTTACAGGGAGACATTCTTGCTGTGCTCACCCCAGTCTGCATTTGGAAGGCAGAATTGGCCCAAAAAGGTACTAATATATTTGAAATCTTGTGGCACACTGACAGAAAGTAAGATTTGTGCTGGAGAAGAGAAAGCAGAGAGACAGAGGAACAGTTTGTCTGCAGTTACATGGTTAATAGCAAGGACTGACCAAAGATACAAATGATATGGTTGTACCCATGTGAGGTGTGCACATCATTATGTCTTTAGAGGAAAGGGGCGTTGGTGACCTCTTCTAGTCTGCTGATACAAGGAGACAGTCAGAAGGACATGGCTTCTCCTGGCTTTTTGTGCATCAGTGAGTCTCATACCCAGCAAGAGAAAGACTGATGACCTGCCTGTTGAAAACAAGCAAGTGGACACTGGCCAGGATAAATTCCTTCCTACCCCTGGGAGTGGGGCTTTGTTGGTTCAGAGGGTGCCTGGCAGCACCTGGCATGGCAAGAGCCCTCCACAGGCCAGGGAAGGCAGGTAGGCAGTGTTTAGAAGATGTGCCATTTCTCAGGTATTCTCCTGGGGATGCAAAAGAAGAGGCTGTCACTTTGGAAACAGCAGCAGCACTGCCAGAAACACGTGCCAGTTAATTTTAGCTAACAAAAGATCCGTGTGCACGGCAGAAGTGCTGTATCTCCTAAGTGCGAGCTCATCCCACACCTGGCTGCCGTCTCTTGCTGTTCAGCATTAGGAGTCACCGTGTGCCAGTGCTGGTCATGCTCTCAAAGCTGTCTTTGGTCTAGAGCCCATGGTCAGAGTTTACCATCATGCACCATTTATTAAGTGCATGAAGAAAAATAAGGAAAATAATACACTGTAGATAGCAGCATTTCTTTATAAGATAAACAGTGAGTAGATACACAAGGGAAGTCAAATCGAATGTAATGAATAATATCCAGAAAAGATCCTTGAAAGGAGACATTGAAAGAAAATAGAAATGTTAATGACCCATAGTACAAAACAATTTTAAAACTACAGCTCAGAGTTTGTACCAGATCCTCCTTTGCCTTTGAATATATCTTTCTTTATTGAAACTAATTATCCTGCAAAAGGCTGAGGGCTATGACTGTTTAATAACCTAAGAAATATGCTGCCACAATGCAATTCATGATATTAGAAATTCAAGATATGGCCAGAACTAAATTTTGCTCTGTGTATTTACTGTTAAACAACCTGAGATTAACTAAAAAAACCCCAAACCCAAGAAAAGTTAGTCTGGTGCTTCTTCCCCATATCAATCAGCAAGTGTTTGGTACTGGCATTAAACTCATCACATGAGGAAGTTATTTCCCATCATGATGGAAATGCATTCTTCTCTGAAGTATTTGGAGCTGGTCCCTGTCAGGGACAGGATACCGGCCTGGACAGACTCTGTCTCTGATGCGGGATGGCAAATCTTCTGCTCAGCTGTCAAATGTCTGCACAAAAGAATCTTGGTGAAATAAACAGGTCTCCTCAGGAAATGCTTTCCCTTCAGCCAAAGTTATCCTTCATTTTGATGACATTGATGACAACATCTCTGTTTTACAAACCTGTTTCCTTCCCACAGAATATGATGTATTTTCTGAAACTTGTAAAACAGTAATTCTGCCTTCCTGAAGAGAAAAATACCCAGACATCTCAGTAACTTTAAAGTAGGCTGAAACCAAAACACTCTAGGCAGAGACCTTTCAATTCAAGGGGATGGTTCATGCAAAGGCAGGCAATTATTCTTCATGCACCACAGACCTCACATTCCAGGGAGATGCTAATTAGCTACACATTAATATTTCAGAGGACAGTCTTTGGGTTTCTGTCAGTGCAACAACGCACCAAAGTGAGGGCAAAGAATGGCCTCTAATAAGACCAGAAACTTGAAGATCCTGGGGAGATTGATTCCAGCTTCATGCTGAAGAGGTGGCCACAGGGTGCAGCTGTAGCCTTCCCAAGGGAATGGGGACCCACTGGTACCAGTTCTGGCTAGGTAAAACCACAATATGAATGATTATTCCCTGCTGCTGTTGCTGCTTTGGATCTTCACCCTAATTCCTCATTTCTATTGTCTTGTTGCTGTTGCTTGGACCTTAAAATCTAAAACCAGAATAAACTGTCTGTGTTTTACAGCCAGGATATGCACAGCTGAATGTCAGCAAAATGTGTCAAAAGTACTGGTAGCTGGAGATGCTATTAATATTCCCACTGGGAGAAACTTACTAAAAATTCTCCTGACTCTGAAAAGGAAACAAACAGGAAAAAAATGAGGAAAAGCTGTGTGTATATGCTTCAAGGTGCAAAGGACTGGAAGACAAAGCTTTTCCAAGTTTAATGCTCTGTATTCACCCTCCTGACTATTATTATCAATGGGCTAAAGGTAGAAAAGGAACTTTATACTGAATACACATTTGACTGGAAAAGTAGATAAACCTTAATGCAGTTAAGTGCAATAATAAGAGAAATACAGCCCTTTTGCAGAATGTCCAAGACTCAAAAAAAAAAGCAGTAATGTGCAGTCACCACAGTCTAGTTGTCCCACCTGATATAATGTATGTGTGCTGTCCAACACTGTGATCAATCTAGCTAGCGACATCAGCAACTGCACTTTCTGAGAAACAAGTTATTCCCTGGAAAGCAATGCTTCAGAGAGCAAGCACCCTTTGGAATACCATCTTCACAAGGGATAGGCCAATAAAAAAGATATATGGAAAAGTCTTTATCATAATTGCAATATCCTAATTTATAACAGCATCAAATATAAACTACAAGAAATATTTATTAGTGTTAGTTACAAGATCAAGAGAAACTGAATCACAGGAAAACCATTAAAAGCACTATTTTTTCAAAAAGGCTTAGAAACCACAGCATACCTTGTAATAGCTTGCCAGGATTTGTTGTAATACAGCAGATGTCACATAGTTCACAGCAAGACCTCCAAAGAAGGACACCACAGCCCTTGAAACACAATTTAAAGACCATTAGAAGTGGACAACTTGCTGGCCCTGTTACAGGGAGAAGCTCCATGAGTGTATTTGAGGGAACAAACACCTATGTAGCAACATTTCCATTCAACAGGGAAAAGAAATATTTGTAGATGTCAGAAATTTCACAAATCCACAAAGGGAATGATATAAAAGACATAAAAGTATTACATGAAAACACAGAAGCCCATAGTTAAAAAATATAATGATAAAAGGCTGAAAAAAGATCCCAACATTTGGAGAAACCAATAATCCCCCAAACTGGTCAGTGCCTACTAGAAAATAAAATGACACCAACATGACATTGAATCTTTTAGGACAATCAGTCCTTGAGAAGGATTTAGGAATTCTGGTTAACTTGCAGAACGACAAAGTATTCTTGGCTACCGAAGAACTGTGGAAGGCAGAAACAGTTTACTCTGGAGTCTGGACTGCAGAAACAGTACCTGGACATTTCAACTAACAGACCTCAATCTCTCCGAGAAAGATACCTGGGAGACCTCTCAAAAGGCACATGCAGGGAGAGTGGGCTGTGCACTTGCCCTGCAAGTATGATCAAAACCAGCTAGAGACTGCTTTGTTTGTTCAAAACCCCAGAAGCAGAACCCAAGGAGCTTGGCAGCAATGCCCAGTGCACCCAACAGAGCACAGCAGGAGCTGGTGGCTGCTCTTTCTGAGCTCAGAGGAAACCATTACCTGTGACAGCTGATTACTATGGTAATTTTTCAAACTCATTCAAACAGCCTGGGAGGTGACAATAGAGCAAATCAGGCTGTGACAGAGCCCCACAAAGCTCACGGGCTGCGAGGGGAGTGGTCTACCATGAAGAAACATCAATCTTCAGTGCATTTTCACATCTATGTATGCCATTTAGACTCTACAAATTGCCAGGAGTAATATGTTTCTTGTTAATTTACTGTGTACTTTTTCCTAAAATCTATGGTTTACAAAGCCTCATACCAAGCTAAAGTAGGAGTGTGTATTAGCTTGCCCTCCAACAACTGGTTTGTGTCTTGCACTTGGCTTAATGCTACTTTATTCATGGAGAAAGGGCTCCATTGGAAGATGCAAGCAAATACCTTCCTGGCAGGTAAACAGACTAGAGGGAGTTTATGACCTGAAGAATGTTCATAGCTGTGAGTTACCAGGTGGCATGTTTGCTACGTAAGGGATGTGCAGTGAATTTAAAGTAATAGTCAACAACAAACATCGGAGGGATTTAAGAGGTCTGTGCAGGGTGGATGTCCCAGACATGCACAACCTGCTCTCCAGATTTTTCTTGGCCCAATGGACAGAAAGCTGAGAAATACACAAAAATAGTCAATCATCTACTAAGCACCACAAATTAGGGTTGTCAAGGCCTTCCCTTAGTTTACTGAACTACTGAAAATAAGCAAAAGCTGTGATTTATTTTTAATGCCAAGAATTATTAATCAACATTTGTTCACTGGAAGACAACCTAAAAATTGTACTATGATAAGAAGTGTCAAAGCACTTAAAACTTTCACAAGAAATGTCAGTATTGTGACAAGACGCCTAAGAAGATGATCTGTCCTCACAGTAATTAAATCAGCAGAACAACCTAATTTTTATGCGCACAGAAGGGACATAGAGGGGAAAAGTATAACACTGCTCTTCATTGTGCAATATCCTGCCAGCAATACCAAAACTGCAAATGAAGAGAAAACTTTTGCAGTATTAGCCAGCCCTGAGAACCTTCAGCTTAGCATATAGAAGAGAAAACTCCAATACAGTCAACCCAAGCACAGAAGATTTTTCATGTTTTGGCTATAGCTGAAACAGCCAAAAGTAACACTTGCTTTAGATGGAAAAGAAGATTTAAATGCCCAAGCAAAGGGCTAAGGTCCATTTTCAGAATATTTTTAAGAATAACTCCAAAATTCTTTGCTTATGAGAATGTGTGGCAAGACACAAGTAAATAGTCATACAGATTTTTTAAGGAAGGGATATGAAATTAGAGAATTAGAGTACTCCTTAATCTTTTTTCATGTATCTTGAGCTGAGTTGTGAGAAGAGCATGTGTTTGAAAAGTTTTGTTAATAAAAAGCCTATTTAGTTTAGCTTATCCCATATGAATCTCCATTCCTTCACACAGCCTAAATAAAAGCAATAAAATCATGTTTACATTGGGATATTTGCCTTTTTTTTCCTCAAGAGGTAATTTCTTTCACCCTCTTGCTAGCACTGCTATGTATAAATATAAGCCTAAGTATAAATTATCAGTTGAAAATGTAACTTCAGCTTAATACAAACAGTAGATTACTGAGACCTTCCCATTGGCATGGCCTCCCAGGAGAAGGATCTTCAGATGCTCATGTTGAACAGTGAATGTCCCCATGGCCAATTTGGGGTGGAAACAAGATAAATAAGTAAGAAATAAGATAACCGTGTGGTGTTGCTCCACTTCTTTGGGAGGTCCCTGATGTTGTTGTCTCACAAGGGAAAGGAACAGAGGAGGTGAAGTTCTTGCAGTGTCAGGGCTCGTATTGCCTTCAGTCTCACGACCTTTTTTATTGTATGTAAGCCACATGCCCAGCACAGATGAGAGGCAAAGAGGGCTCTGATGGGAACAGTTGCTGCTGCTCTCTGGATTTCTGCTCTCAGCACATCTGGACCATGTATGCTTTAGGCAGACAGGACAGCACATGTCACCAGAGGAGCAGGAAGAGCGACAGCTACAGCCAGGACTCAACAGAACAAGGAGAGCAGGATTTTGGGTACCAAGCTGTATATCAAAATAGCCAGCTTTATAGGGATCCCACCAATGCCAAATCAGAGTAAATGAGCTCAGTTCAAGCTGCAACACCACAAGCCTGGGCTTGGGAGCAGGATGTACTCTGCCCAGAGAAAATAGGAGCAGCAAGATTCAAAGCTGGAAATTCAAAGCCCACTTCAACCACATCTTCTTCAGCTCTTGGAAAACAGCCTTGGTAAATCTCTAGTCGCATCATCATGACAATTTTCCCAGCTTGTTGGCTAAACAGTACCAGTGCTAAATATAGGCTTCTTTGGCATGCCAGCAGGCGCTTGCCAAACATGAAGGAGAGCAATTTGTCCTTCCTGAGAAGACACATGCCACCCTCAGGCATATGGTACCGAGCCAGAAACAATTCGCCCCAGAATGGCAAACAGCCCACTACCGGCCTTGGCCTGATGTATTCCCACACTGCCATAGAATCAGACCGGATACTGCAGCATGGAGCATAATTGGGACATTCCAGGGCAGTATTTTTCCCAGGTAAGAGTCACTGTTGTAAGACAACTCACTGAAGCAAAGAGTTAAAAAGTAATGTCATAATTTAAAAAAGAAAAAAACCAAAACCAGGGAGTAATCTGATGATGAATCTTCACACAATGTTTTAAGGTTCTAAACCCATCTATGAGACTGCTCCACCTCCGGCTACTTTTAATATATGAATTGATATGTACCAATAGCTCTGTGACAAGCAGATTGTCACAGCTGTCAGAGTGAGTCACAGAGATATCAACAGTATTTGAGAGGAAATTGGCTTATCCTTTAAAGAACAGGCCTGCAAATAAACAATGGTGGGAGACATATTTAATGTAATATATGGGTTTACTTTCCTCAGAAAATGAGCTAATCCAGACAAAAAAGGGAAAAAAACCCCTCCAATTTATTTGTGAATCTCTTCTGGTGGATTATATTCTCGTAAAATTAGACAGACTGGTCCAGTTTTTAGTAGCTTAGTCACCAACAAGGTCCAAGAACAGACTTTAAACTAACACAAAAACATGACATTTCCATTTCTTGAGGACCTCTGATCTTTCCCCCAAGCAAAGAAACAAATAAGTTGCAGTCTGACACTGGAAATGGATTATTTACAATAATGCTTCTGAGCAGTAAAATGTTAGACCTTCATCCAACAGTGAAAACTGGTCAAGCCAAAAGGTCCATAGGCACACAACTGCTTACAAGATCATGACCAAGAACAACAGAGGAAACCACTGAGATCTGGAGAAGGTAATTGCTCTGTTCTTCCAAATACAACAATCATGCTCAGAGAGAAACAGAAGTAAGGATGGAAATCAGCAGCAATTAAAAGCAGATTTACCCATACATACAGCAGAAATCTCTCTATGGAGCTTCCCATGTAAGAAGCTATACTAGATCTGTTCAAAGAACCATTTTTTTTTCCAGTTGAAAAGGTGGAGAAGGAGAATCAAGTGCACTGAAACAACAGAAAGGATTTCTGTATTGCCCATTACCTTCTTCATGAGAGAACCACCAAGAGGTGCTAAGCAAAGAGTTTTGAACTGGATAAGATAACAGATAAGAAGCAAATTAGGAAGTTGGTTAATTACTCGTGGGGTCATCATCTCTCAGAGGGAAAATAAGAAATGTGTTAAGAGGAGCAAAGGGCAACAGGACCTGAAATTCAGAAGTTTAAGTTCCTGTTTGCAAGCTGAGAACTACTAGCTTAAATTACATTAGCTGAGATATTTTGAAGAATCAAGAATTATGGACCTTCCACTGTGGTCAATGCCTTTTGCTGCAAATGGCTTTGAAGCTGTCCAGGTGTGGCAGAGACCTCATGCAGGGTTTGCTCACACCAACCGAACCGTCCCTGGATCCTGGAAGTGGGCTGCTGTCATTTCTGGCAAATTTAAGTTAAAGATCAGCACAGAAGTGCTCAGAATCAGAGAAGGTGGTGGTTTAGGTAGAAGAAGGCTAGAGAATAGATTTATAGATTTGGGGAATTTTTTTCCCCTTTACTTGTGGTAGTGAAAGAAGAGATAGGATTCTGTGTCCTATTTAATATTCTTTAACCACTCTCGACCTGGGAGTAATGTTCCCCTTCAAAATCTCTTTGACATGTACCCTGGTTCTTAACTGAGTGTTCTTGGTCTGGAAAACAGCTATTAGGCACTCACCCTTTTCTCAAGAGTCAGACAATCAGTATTATGGTGTCATGATGTGTTCACTCTCTTTAGGTTTCATATGAACAAGCTGGATTCCTTGGAATAAAAGTGGCATTTCTGTTCTACTGTGTCAGGAAATAAAGACATTTCTGACATATAATACTATTTTTCTAAGGATAAGGTCATCTTACTGTGCCAAGGAGACTCTTTTTAAGGCCTTAAAATAAAGTAACTCCAAAAATGCACTGACTTTTATTTATGTTAACAAGTAGTTTTTGAGCTTTCTGTCTAGCCCAAGGCATTATTGACATGAATACATAGTTGGCTTTCAAATAGGCCTGAAATCCCTGTAGCTCATCTATGTTCAATACAAACACCCTAAAAAAAATCCCAATTGTTGAAACATCACTGCAGTCAAACATCTTAGCAGGAGGTTCTCATCTGTTTTCATAACATTTCCAGTGAGTTTCAGCCCTGGTCGGTTCTTTAAAAATCATGGGTTTGTACAGTCAGGCTCCTTCTGTTTCATCGGAGAGTGAATAATCTTTTCATGTTTGAGTTATTGCCATTTAAGTAGCAGAGCTCAACATAATTTTGTAATTTCTGCTGGGTGAATAATTCCTCCTCACCCAAGTAGTGCCTTTGAGTTTTCATATGAGCGAGAACTTGCAAGATCAGGACCTTTCACCCTCAGCACTGCCCCTTTTTTAGAGTGTAACTATTTTTATTCTCCAGCTTCAAGGCATAGAAACGTTGACATCTAAACTGAGGAATGTCAATGATTGAGACACACACACACAAAAAAAAAGCCATAAATTAAAGTATTTATAATGTTTTCAAGACATTGCACTATTAAGCAAGGATTTGTTTACACAATGGAGTTATTTTAAAATATCTACATGTTTTTAAAGTCCAAGTCTTAATTGCTGCACATGTTTAAAATGAAATAATGTTTCATGCTTTACTAAGTAGTAGATATTTTAACATAGTAGAAATTTCAAAATAAATTCTAGCACTTATTAGTCTGTCTCCAATAAAGTATGTTCTTCCATAAACCTTTAAAAGAACTCTTCTTACATTTCCATATATTGACCAGCAGAAATTAAACCCTTCCAGGCACAAAATTCTTACCTGTTCCTTTCACTTGGGTACTGTCACCAGTGTTGTACCCCAGGGGTCACCCCGTGTCAGGGTGCAGCTGTGCTAAGGGCCTGGGTGGTGGGACAGAGCAGCCTCAGCAGGTCTGAGGAAGACCAAAAACTGGGAGAAGTGGGTGAAATGCCAGATGGCTGTGCTGCCATTCAGTGGGACCTTGACAGGGTGAAGGCTCTCCAGTGGACATGGAGATACCTCAGGGAGTCCAGTCAAGGGCTACCACCATTGGTTAAGGACTGGTAAAATCTGACATACAAGGAGAGGCTTAGAGAGCTGGGAGTGTTCATGCTGGAGTCAGGGCCAGGCTGTTTAGTGGTGCCCAGTGACAGGGCAAGAGGCAACAAGTAGGACCTGAAACACTCAATTTACAGAGGACCCTGCCAGCCTCAGGTGCTCCATGATTCTGCGATTTTTCTCTGTATTTTAAAGACTGTGAGATGTTGTTCTTATCTTTTTCTCACCTCTCATTGACTTACCACTTCACAGGAAAAAATAATTTGAATGCAGTAGGACCTGACCCCAACATCAACTGTAGTGGGCAGCAGCTTTCCAGCATCTTCAGTGAGCTCAGTATTGGTTCTGTACATGGTGCACTGAAACACTGACAGGACATGAAATGTTTTCACTGCTTGTAAAATGTAGGCATAATCCAAGCCCACTGTTTTCTGTGAATGCAAATCAGTTTTACTATGCTACAGTCAATACTGGGTTGACACTGCCCTCCATTATTGAGGAGTGTTGTGCCATTTCCACGGCACGAGGAGTGTGCCCATCTCTGTACCAAAGCTTCCTCTCACAAAGGGAGGGATTGGGTGGCTGAAGGTTGGCTTGCCAGCTTTCGCTGAGAGCATCTCCATGGCAGAGAGTTCACTGCTCTTACTTTGGCTATCAAACAGGAAAGATCTCAGTTACTGAGAAACCAAAATTTACTTTGCATCCGGGCGCATTAGAGCCCAGGACATGATTAGCTGCAGTTCTCCAGGATGGCCCCTGCTGGGATATGATGTCTTTTTGTCTCAGAGGAGCCAGCATGCTGCCACCTGCTTGCCCTCCTCTGCCCTCCCTCCCCATTGCTATCCTCCTGTCCTGCCATCCAGCTGGGCTGATGTCAAGCAGGGAACAGTGCTGCCCACACCAGATATGTAACAACACACAGAGATGCAGGCAAAGAAAAGTACTGCAAGGACTCAGCCCTTCCTCCTGGTGTGTTATGGTGCTCCCTTCTCTCTGCGACTGTGCTGAAAGAGCAAGAAATGGTGGAGATTCACAAAGAGCTGTCTCATTTCTGTAGGCACACACCAGATTTGCAGATGTGCCTGCTCTGGGCGTTCCCAGGACAGGCAAGAAGACCAGTGCAACACCAGCCCTTGTTCCTTCCCTACCACCTCAGCTGCAGTGATGACTGGGCTTCTCCACGTATCTTAATCCATGAGAAATTGATTTCATGGAGAGGACCATAAAACTAGGCTAGCACTTTATGAATTAAGTAAAAGATTTCAGCCTGGTGAATATCACACTGGAAACTGGCCAGGGCATTACTGTGGTGCTGATCACACACCGAGAATCTCTTGGTGTTCTCCATAATCATTATCCTGTTTTACAAAAGTATAAGATCAGCTGGACCTTGCTGCCAGCTCCCATAGGACAATCTGGCTGTGAAATGTTAGTAAAAGCAGCTATCTGCTGTCTGCAACTTCCTCTTCTAATTCTGTTCAGGGAATCTGTTAAGTATCCATATTGCAGTTTTCCAGACACATCTTAGCATTTTTGAGAAGGATAAAAAGCTGAGGACTTACCTTGAAAGATGCCTGGTCCTGTCAGGAAAATGGTTGGTCAAGGGGAATTTTCTCACCCAAAGGTCCCCACATGTCTGTGTCTGCATTCCTGCTGCATTACTTCATCATCCCCTTCAGAAAAAAACACCAAAACAAGAACCTAGTTATCACAGACAGCCAAAGGGATGCTTCATGAGTGACTCTTACCTTTCAGAGTGACTGTTCTGGGGTAATTACCCTTCCCTTTCTTTCTTATGGAAAGGGCAGATCTGCTGTTCTGAAGTTCTGCTAGTGTTTCTACCCTAGTGGCCTGTTTCAGGAACCTTTAGAACCTTTGCAGTGGGGTTACCAGATAAATCTAGATTTTAAACACACGTGCTCAAGAGAAGAAAACTCAGAAAAATGAGAGGATATGATTTTGAGAAGCATGCAGATCCATATGGACTTTGTAAGCTGTCCTGTCTGCATAGACACATTTGAGCCCAGGAGACCTAGGGTGCCTTAGCTGATTGCTCATGACAGTCTATATAAATTGTGAGAAAAAAAGACTTGTCTTATTCTGAGAATCCAAAACTTAGAAGTATCTGACACTTCAGAGATGCTACCAGGGACAATCCCACAGCCTTTGCAGTGCTTGATTACACAGATTTTTTTCCTTTTGTTTTTCTTTTGGGAAGATGGAAGCATTCTGCTGTTTATGCCTAATGTATATTTATATAGGTATCAATTGACTTGGTAGACCATCTTGGAAAACAGTTATTTGGAAGGCTGATCAGAAGGGCTGCAGTGTAACTTTCCTTGGTGGGAGTCCTTGGCCTTCCAGGGAAAGATGCTTTTGTCACAATGAGGTCTGTGGAAGGACCTGGACTGGGAGGCTTCTTTTGACACTGCCAGTTTGAGAGGTTCTGCTTCCATGCCACTTCATGGAAATTTGGTTCCCCACAGGTGCCCCATAACTCCATGTCCTCATGGAGGTAAGCTGTCCTTTTGGGGCAGGGTCCACAGCCAAATCTGTTCTCTTGTACATTATCAGCTCGAACCTCTCCGTTGCTCCTGAGGCGATGGTGGTGCTGTAAATCAGGCTGAAGTTTGATGCATTCTGGCTTGCCCCAGCTCCCAGGTGGTCCATAAGGCTTAACCTGCTGTGGATTTGGGCGGCCTCCAAACTGCCCTGCAAGGTGGGCCCAAAGAGAGGGATTACCATCACCATCTCCCCAACAACAGCTGGGCTCTGACACACACAGCAGAACCTGAACAAAGCAAGAATTCTGCCCCCAGCTCCCTGCATGCAGCCATTAGGTGGACTGAACATGAATAATGGGACACCCCAAAAAAGGAAGGAGAACCAACTGTTTTGGCCAGTGTGGGAGGATTCTGCTAGCTTATGTGGCTGCCCTTTTAGCTCCACATATGTAACCACTGTCCTCACCAAATGGGTTCAGTATGAGCAAGGAGTACTTACATGATAAAATGTGAAAAAGTGCTGTTGCAAAAGCACTTGAATCCGAAAAAAGCACACTTTGAAATAAATACAGGGCATTGGGAAATTACATTCTGGCAACTGCACAAAGTGTGTGCATTTCCCATAGAACTGAATAAAAATAGATTGTGTCGAAAACAACGATAAAAACCTCATGGGAATGCATGTCTGGCACAGTCTATGTTCCACTCCTTGAGCTAAAGTTGGAATATCGAAAGGGTGGTGCAATTACAAATTTTTACCTTTAAAATGTAAATATTTCTGTTTCTTATAAAAAATAAGCACATACTTTCTTTGATGACTCTGTAAGTCTACATTAAATAGCCAGTCTTAATTCACTGCAAGTCAACTGAGTTAAAATACTTACATTGCATTCATGGAGATATTAATATGATAGGGTCTTTAAATTCTGCCAAAATAGAAACAGTAATGTCATGTACAGACAAATGCATGTGTATTTATTTATACATGCACACACTTATAGAGAGATAAAATGACAGTCTTTCTGTTCCAGAATCTGTAAAGGTCATTACATTTTGATTATTTTTTAATCAAATGCACATCCAAAAGTTCATATAAACAAACCATCCGGAGACAAACTGGAGACTTGACACTCCAGTGCACAACTCTGGCACATCCACATTTGTCCTTTAAGGTCTGCTAGTTTGAATTAAGGCTCTTCTCTCAAATGTAGCCCTTCCAACTACAGGCACATGTCTTCCCTCACAGCCTAGGCAATACCTGAACCCCTCTTTCCTGATGCCTTTGGGACACTGAAGTGTCTGCCATACAGTCCATACTACCTAACCCCAGCTGTGTGTAGGTGTGCAGAGACACCCAAGCTGAGAAACACATTAGGGTCAGAACGGTGGTTTTACTCACTAATGTTTTTCTGTTTTCACCAGGACCAAAGTCTGTAGGAGCATCACCACTACATTAAGGGTCAAACCAAAGAAAATATTTCAGTTAGCGCTTATGTGTCCTCTTTAACCAATACTTGTGCAGATGCTTTATTCTTCTTGCCAAGAACAACAAATAATTTCTTCAATAATATAATCAGTAACAATTAAATCTATCAGGGAAAAAACAAAACAGAACAAAACAACAAAACAGACAAACCAAAATAACCCCACACAATAAAACCCAAACTCACAAAACCAAAAAATAACCCAAACCAAATGCCCAATAGTTAATGTTCACTGAAAAAGTTGTTTCTTCCCTAGAGGATGTAACTTCGAACTACAGACTCCACAGCTTTGAGCCTCTTCTTTCGGAAATTAGCTCCCAAGAAACTGAAGTTAATTCTCATAACGGCTTTTTTTTTCTTTTTTATAGGAACACTGACAGTTAATGAGAAATGCAAGGCATGGAACTGTAGGGTTGCTCTCCACGCAAGAGCTATTTCTATTCCTTTGCTCCCTGTTTTTGCCACAAAGTAGATGATCTGAAGATTTCATATCTAAGCTCAGGACTAATAGAAGAAGAAGAAGATTTCCAGGCAGAAAGTTCATTTTTCAAAAACCTCCAGATTCCCCAACTCCCTCAAGGAAAATGAAGTAAAACTACACATTCACTATCACTTTTTCATTTAAATAGTACCCAAGCATTCATGGCAGTGGCTGTAGGTTTTTAAAAGCATATATTTATTATTATTTTCTCATTAGTGCTTCATATTTCATAAGGTCTAAGAATTACTGCATCTTTTGGGATATTTGTGTGCTCCTCTAGTGACATGAAAGAGTTTGAATTTTGAAGAGAAGATCTTGAGCCATCTCTGACATGCAAGAGTGATGCTATTCTTTTCTGTAGAGGTGCCACTAGACTATATAGACTGATAACCTTCATCACCTAGATCATATAAGCCTCTTTTATTGAGCATAGTAACAAGTGCTTAGATAAAGGCTCTGAACTCTCCCAGTCTTTTCACCTCAAGACATTTCCTTCAGCTTATGAATAACTCCTCTGTCTTTTTTCTGCACATCTCCTATTTCTCCATATTCTTTTGAACATATGAACATGAAATCTGTACCTTTTTTTAATGGTCTCAGGAGTGCCTTACAGAGGGAAGATCTCCCACTCCTATTTTTGATCTCCCTCTTGAAACAAGCAAGAATCTCATTAACCTCTTTCTCTACAGAATTACACCAGAAACTGGAGTCAAGCTGTTTCTCCATTCTGATCCCCAAACCCTTCTAGAAGCGCTGCTTTCCAAGATAAAGTCCTTCCATTCTGTAGAAACATCTTGCACTCTTTCTTCTGAAGTCAATGACTTAGTAAGGAGCTCGTAGAGTATGATTTTCTTTAAATGGACAAGTCATCCAGATCACTCCATGCTTTCCTGAGCTCAGTGACATCACTGTTCAACTGGCTTTTGTGTCATCTGGAAGTTATATCAGCAGCATTTACACTTGCTCCAACGTGATGGCAGCAGGTGTCGAACAGAAGCAGCCTCCTGTCAATTCCTGGGGAACTTCTCTAGCTGATGATGATTTTCTGTTGTCAGCTACTTGGAGAGATGGCTCTGTTAGCCATTTAACAGGTTGTCTTGACAGTGTATAATGTCATTTTTATAAAGAGAGTAGGGCATCATACAAAATAAGATCCTCAAAATAACTGAAATCTACAACATCTACACTGTCATTTTATTTAATTGCTTTTAAAATGAGAAGGTTTACTTTTAATGACAAATTCAGCACTCACTATATTGACTTTAGAAATTCTAGGCACATTTTTCTGAAATTACAGGTGATTATGAGAGCCCAAATTGAGGCACATAAAAAGGAGCACTTTTCTAAGAGACAGTATCCTGTAGTTTCTGAATATCAAGGAACAAGAAAAACAGATTTCAATGGAAATCAACAACTGTTCATTTACCAAATAGTAACACTTGTAAACAGAGTTTGCAATAAGTCACAAAGCTCATATTCCCTGGAAAATGAAGTTTGGGGTTAAAAAGGACAAGGGGAAAGGAAAAGTGAGGGACTTGAGGTTAGAATATGTGATATTCTGCAATTATTTGAACATATTACCTCAGTAGATGAGGTGGATGGAAGACTTGGATTCAGGACCAATGTAAGACAACTTGAATTTGAATTGCTGATAATCTGATACTCCTCCTCCTGAACCATGACTTCTTCTCTCTTCTCCCTGATAGCATGATGATTCATCTCAGCTCTAATCAGGCATTTAATTTCACTGACTACAATAGCGCCACAAGTGCCAAAAAGGTGATACAGGGGAGAGGAAAGTAACACTTGTTCCAGGGTTAGCAGGTGTCATTTTGTGTGAGGAAACTCCCCAAACTGTATATCTGGTTAAACTAATTGTGAATTGGTACTGAAAATGGCAGGGGCTATTTAATTTACACTGCTTTTCCACTATTCTGTTCAGGTGGATTCCTTTCATCCAAGTTTTGAACTTGGCCATTCTGCTTGCTCAAGGGAAACCCTCATTGGCAGAAATTACAATTTTATTTGAGTATGCAAATGGCTACTTTGTTCTTGCCATTCTAGATTTACAGTAGGCAGAGAAGGAGTTAAGTGGTTTGAACAGAACAATAAGCACGGGCAGAGTAAAGGGTATGAGATGCCGAACGGGAGATTCAATTGAAGGACGAATCATGAAGAATGTGTTCAAATTTGATTCATGCATTACAGGCACTAGTTTCTTATATTGCCTTTAGAACTGAAGATTTTTCTCAAAAAATAGATTTGGGTTTGGTAATGGATTTCATAATATAATAATGGTGACATATCATTCTAATGGAAAGAACAGAAAAGTGTGAAACTATGGATCTGCACAACTGCAAGTTTTGTTACTGCTGGAAAATTCATGGCTGAATGAGTGCCATTAAAAACAGTTAGTAAAAAAATTCTGTGAGCAAGATTTGCCTTATAAGCCAGATGGACCTGAAAAGGGAAAAAAAGAAAGTCACTAGATGTAACATTTTAAAGGTATTTTGGAAGCTCAGAAATTGGTACATGATTATTCTTATGAACTGTGGTTGTTCTAAACTTACAGAGCAGCTATTGCTTGATCAAGAGCCAGCAAGAAAAAACATTTCCATATAGCTAAAGAGATTTTGAAGTAAATATAAAACATGTAGGGATTTGAAGGTGCCTCCTGAGCAGCAGCTTTTTAGTCATGCAGTATGCAGAGTGCATCCACATTTAAAATTTCAAAAGCCTGGATGAAAGATTTAAGATAACACAAACCAATGATCTTTAAAACACAGGAAATATAGGAAGTAACATCTCCCAAACACAAACATGAGTATATTCCTACTGCGCTGCAATAGGTATAGGGCCAGGTTTTGCCCTGTGTTTCTCCAGTACAATATGAAGTTTTTTCCATGGAGAACCACTGTTGGGAATCACTGGGCTGCCAAATTGAGAGAGACTATTAGAGATGATGAGATCAGGATCTCTTCTTTCTGGGCTAGCTGCGCAGCCAGTCCTAGGACAGAGTAATAATAGTCCCTCTTGTCTAGAACAAGGTAAAAAAGAGCAGGATTTAGAAGCCTGTACTCCACTAATGTGCTTGCTAAAGTTAATTTCCACAGGGGAGAAAGGGCTTTACCCTGGCTTACACCCCTGATGATAATGATGCACATTTCTGCCCCTCTGTACGACACCTACAGCATTGCAGGCGTAGCCCAGGTTTATCAGAAGATGGCTGTTTGAGAGCAAGAATGTTCCTATCAGGAGAAACATTGAAAGCTGGCAGAAATAAAAAAGACTTGTAGTTGGAGGTTGGATGGACTTTGCTAGGTCAAGTTTACTAAATTTACTAAATTTGCATTTACCCTGGTAAAGACAAGGCTTGAAAGCCTGACACTCCTCCCTTCTGCACTCTGTTCATTGTGCTTTATGTAATCAGAAAAGTTCTCATTCTCCGATCTCTGAGGAAGCATTCCCAACCACTGTCTGAAGCATTCCCAACCACTGTCTGAAGCATGTTGTCTGGAACTGTCCAGTGGGAGACACAGTGCTCACCTGTTAGCTCTGATCTCCCAGTTTTTCACTGCCACAAACCAGGTGAAGGGACAGAATGCCATGCAAAGCTGGTAAGCAGTGTGTTATGAAAAGTGCGTCTGTTGGCTAGGAGGAAAGGAGACAACACAGTCTTTAAATTATTTCCTTAGCAATTGTGAGGGGAATAATCTGCCCAATCCTTTTTCAGTACAGAAGGATTTCTGTTGGTTGTATATTCTCTTTCATTTCAAGAAGATATTTACAGCTGAACTAGAATGGCACACAAAAATTAGTAGCAACTAATAAAACTCATCAGAGAGGTGTGAACCAATACTCTCACTATCTAACTTCACTCTGCTAGACATAACACATTTTCGACAGCTGTCCTCCTTATGGGGATTTTAAAGCAATTTAAATATCAATGCAAGGTCTTTGGAACAGAAAGTATCTAAGGAAACCAGATGACAACAACTTGAACGACAAAATTCACTTCCATCCTTTGAGATACACAAAATTCAAGGTAAGTTTCACTAGACACAAACGTTTTGGCTGTTTTGAATTTTTTTTAAAAAAGAGGCATGCTTTAGACTTCTGCCACTTAGGAATCTCTTATTCAAATTATCCCAGTTTTGCATACAAACATCAAAGGCTGGGTCTTGAGGATATCCTCAGAGAAGTGATCTCATTTTAAGTCTGGGAGGATGGGAGTCTCTGACAAACTAGGGGAGTCCTTGATTAGATGGCAAAAGACACTGTGCTGCTGGTAAATTCCTAGAAAAAAAGACTGCCTTGTCGGGCTAAAAGAAAACCTCAGGGATGACAATATTTCTAATCCTGGAAGACTCCACTAAATGGAATATTATATGCTCACGGAACACCTAGTGCCTGGAAGGCACCCACTTCCCTTCCTGGGGGCTTCCTCAAAATTTAGGTATCTCACAGCCTGGCCACAAACACATCAACCCTCTCAGTGCTGTGAGAAGGTTTTTAAGCTCCTAAACTTGTAAATGAGCCAAACTGGCATTTCTAGCTAACCCACCCTCCAGAATGACTGAAGTACGCACCTGTCCATGATGTACAGGTGTCAGCTCTCTGGGTGCGCTTGATTCTCAGCCATTGGAATGTGTGTGGCCACATGCAGCACCAGCAGTGCTTCCAACAGGCAGCTGTGGTCGGGGCACACCAGCACTGGGGCATGGCATGAAGTGGGGCTGTGCTGGCAGGGCTGGGAGCCCCCTGGACACTGCAGCAGTTCTTAGAGAGCCTGATGACAGAGCAATCCCCTGCAGTCCAGAGAGAGCTTGTGCTCTGCCCCCAGATGACTCAGCTTGACCTTGAAGAGGTTCCTCAAGCTGGACAGTGCTAAACATCAGTGAATTTAACTTCCAATAAGCTCTTTATGATGGCTAGCTGTAGGCTTTTCCTGCAGAGTAAAATGAAGCCGCAAGATGTTGCTCAAAGGTATTCCACAGCTCCACTAGCAGGGGTGTCTCCTGCCTTCTACAGGGCAGCAATATTAGCAGAGGTGTCTCCTGCCTGCTACAGGGCAGCAATATAATCCATGCAGGCATGGTTTCCTCATTTCACTAATTTACTTGGCCTATAACACTCTGAAGATCCCACCTGTGAATGAAGCTCCATTTGAAAACACACGCACAAGGAGAATTGAGTTCCACTTGGAAATTAATTCAATTTAAATCTGTCTTTGCGATCCCTATCTGTGTGAAAAGTGTCATAGAGATTGCTGTATCTTGCTGTCACATTATTTTTTTGAGGTCAGGTCTTTCAGCATCTTGCTACTACAAACTCATATTTTGACTGCTTATCTTACCCTAAGCCCTTATGAAGCTCATTGCAAGGCCATTTGAGTAATGCTGAATGTTTAATGAAATCAATTATCAAACAGCCATGTTGTCCCAGCCTTAGACGTTTTAGCAGATAATTTGCTTGATGCATAAAAATAAGACTCTAACAGATCTTTCCGGAACCCCCAAATGTTGGCCAATGTTCAGGAGTAATTACAAACCGGGGGGGATGCAGTTTGCATGCGTTCCACGGACCTCAGTTTCAAGAAGTGTTCAGTGAAGCATTGAAAAACATGGCACCCGTAATTGCTACTTACTCTACTTAAAACATTTAAGCTTCCTGGTGATGACAAGCGGCACCCACTTGCCACTGTGCTAAGTAGTCTCCGCAGCAAGGCTTGGAAGAGCATCTACGCCGAGCGTTGGCACTCGGCAGTGTTTAAATTGGACTTCTTCCCCTATTTTTTAACAATTGTTTCTTTCTCCAGCTAAATTTTTCGTGGACCTTAGACAACCAGCTGACAAACAGGATGTTCTTGCTAGCACCACATCAACCCTCCTCTCCTAAATAATATCGATGAATATAAATAGCGCATCTATGCGTATGAATGATGTGGAGAAGAGCTTTAAGGTGGTGCACGGCCGTGAAAAAGCACACCAGTACTCAGCTATGAAATGCTACATGCACTGCGGTCCTTCCCTGAGCGGGGACATGTCTGCTCATCAGGAATCCCCGCTGGTCGCCAGCGCGGATGCCTGGACACCCCCGCAGGGAGAAGGCGCTCAAGGCTCGGGTCCCCCGGAGCCCCGGGGTGGCGGGGGGCCGCGGTGGCCGGCGGGGCCGCGGCCCGGCATGGCAGCCCGGGGTGGCGGGGGGCAGAGATGCCCTGCCCTGCCCCGCC